>QLTV01004101.1:2216860-2247110 GCA_003457575.1 Thermophis baileyi | reverse complement strand
TTTTTGATTTTCAAAAAAAGGAGTTAAATTAAATTAGAAGACTGAACTTGCCAAATAAGGTATGTTGGAGAGTCATGGCTCAGCAGAGTATATCTTCTGATGGCTGACCACTTCCTCCTGTACTCACAAACCCCATGAAAAAAAAAAAATAAAAAAAAATAAAAAATAAAATAAAAAAATAAAATAAAATAAAATAAAATAAAATAAAATAAAATAAAATAATAAAATAAAATAAAATAAAATAAAATAAAATAATAAAATAAAAAATAAATAGATAAATAGATAAATAGATAAATAGATAAATAGATAAACAGATAAACAGATAAATAGATAAATAAATAATAAATACAAAATTATGTATATACCCACATATATTATATGACACATAATAAAGGCAGGGTACAAATAAACAAAAATAAAAAAGGAAATAAAATAAATATTCCCCATTTGAGGGAACTAATTATCCTCCTCATCCTATCTCTGCATAAGCAGGACTATTTTAGAAGGATCTTCCTTGAAGATCTGGATATCAGGAATGTTCATAAGAAAAGTGATAGCAGACAGGCTCTAAGTCTTGTAGGGCTATAATAGGTAAAGTGTTGTGGAGTGGGATAAAAATAATAAATAATAGACATGAAACCAACTTTTGGGAGAGTCCAGGTATCTACTGATTTTTTCATTATAAAGGGGAAGCAATCTCCCTATGAAAAATGAGACATATCTTCATTGTTTTTCCTCAGCTTGATAGTGTTCACACCAGTTTGATTACCTATATGCCATCAAGATGTTGTTGACTCTTAGCAACCACATAAATAGGTATTTTCCCTGGAAATCTGTCCGAAACCTGATGTTTCATATCTGCCAATGATGCAAACATCATCACTTTAATTGAACTTCTCCACCTTGTTGCTAGTTATCTTCTTCATCTTTTTCCTTCCACCTTTCTCTACATTAGAGCCTTTTCCATAAGAATGGGTCTACACCAGAGGTGGGTTCCTCCCGGTTCGGACCGGTTCGGCTGAACCGGTAGCGACCCGCTGGTGACATCACAATGATGTCACGGATCTGGTTCTGTCAGTGCCAGTCCGTGGATGCCGCCATCTTTTTTTTTATTTTATTTTTTAATTTTTTATTTTATTTTATTTATTTATTTTTGAATTTTTTCCAGTTTTTTTTTCTTCTGCGCATGTGCAGAAGCTGAGTTTCCGGCACTGTGCATGTGTCGCCATCTTGTTTTCAGCTTTTTTTGGGGGGGGGTTAAATTTTTTTTGCACTGCGCATGCGCACAAAGCGCCCATGAGGCGCGGCCACGTGGCACGGGAGGAAGCGAACCGGCAGTGAGGTAAGTTAGAACCCACCCCTGGTCTACACACGATGTATCTGAAGTAGGATAATTTGAACCTAGTCTTTGTGCCTCGAGTGGAACTTTGTGTTGGTTTATTAGATGATTTTATCACAGGGGTGTCAAACTCAAGGCCCTGGGGCCGGATCCGGCCCATGGGGTGCTTAGATCTGGCCCGCAGGGCTGCTCTGGAAACAGCGAAGGACCGGCCCGCAGTGCCTCTGCCAGCAAAAACGGAGCTCAGGGAGGCAATCCCCCTGGGCTCTGTTTTTGGCCGTGACAGCCTCCTGCAGGCCCAGGGAGGCTGTGCGCTCCGTTTTCGCTGGCAGAGGGCTTCAGGAGACCATCATGATTTAAAACAGAGACTCAACAAGTGATGTCGAGCTGGCCACGCCCACCCTGGCCCCCCAAGATCAAACACAACCCTGGTGTGGCCCTCAATGAAATTGAGTTTGACACCCCTGATCTATCAGTTTGTTTTCTTGGCTTTCAGTGATACTCTTAGGAGTCTTCTCCAATGCCAAAGACCTCTTCCTATTCTATTCCTTCAAAGCTTCCATTGAGTTTCATAGGAAATAAATCGCTTGCACAATTCTGATCTTTGTAAGTAGGTTTCTAAATATCTGCCCTGCAATGAAAGAAAGGATGCTGTGGTTAAGAGTCCCAACCTAATTAGGGCTAATTTAATTACTACTTTCTTTTTTCCCCTCATGACCTCTTTTTGGGTGGGAAGCATCCTTTTGGCTATGACATATTATTCTTTGAGTGTGAGAACCCATTTACCTCCAGTTTGTCTCCCAGTTCATATTCCACAATTTGCAGGCAATTCCTTCATACAAGCTGGGTACTAGAACTCTAAGTTTTGCAGTTCATACGGGTCACTCAAGGCATTATATAGGCATCCTATTGGGTTCTATGTTTAATTGTATTAAGTAGTTGTGGAGAAAAAAATATCATGTGAAACTCCTTGAAACTTAAATTGTCTGCCAGACTACTGAAAGAACTTGTGAACTTGAATATGCTTTTTAAAAAGGGTGTTTTTGTCCCTCTGCTAGCAGTGGTGTAAAATAAAGACTTCTAAGTTTGGGTAATAAATATTAGATACTTAAAAGTGTCCAATTCATAAAAAGTCCAATGCATGATTTATGAGATAGCAGCTATCGAAGAAAGAAAAGCACTTATCTAAATAGCATGCACTCATTTCAGTTCATCAACCTATCCTCAGTTCATAATTGTCAATTATTCATTATGTATCTAAATGGTGAGACTGTCAACAAACCAGATTAAATTTACTCATTTGTTAACTTTTTTTTTCCTTAAAGAATCTCATCAGGCCCTGCTGTAAAAGGCAGGACTTTCTACCTCATGTGCTTGAGGTCAGAGTCCAAGTAATATACCTTGGTGCAGTGGTGGGTTGCTAGCGGTTCACCCTGGTTCGGGCGAACAGGTAGCGGCGGCGGGAGGCTCCGCCCACCCACCAGGACGTCATCACGGACGATCTGCGCATGCACAGAAGCGCACACACATCTCCGAACTGGTAGCAAAGGTAAGTGAAATCCATTACTGCCTTGGTGCTTTATAATATTTTTAAATGAATATGGTAAAGAAGGAGTTGGCAATTGGTTTGAATTGGTGGGGACAAAATCAAGGCTGTCAATAGAAGCAGCTACGGGATACAGGACACTTTAATTCTGCTGTACTTATTGTTTATTTAGCTTGAACTTTTACAAAATATTTGCATAAT
The DNA here is from genome assembly GCA_003457575.1 of Thermophis baileyi. Taxonomy (NCBI): domain Eukaryota; kingdom Metazoa; phylum Chordata; class Lepidosauria; order Squamata; family Dipsadidae; genus Thermophis; species Thermophis baileyi. The sequence continues at coordinate 2,244,024 of QLTV01004101.1, read as the reverse complement.
CAGTGTAAAGATTCCCTCTCTAAAGACTTCTGGAGCCAAGTTCAACTCATACTGATGCTGTTGATAAATCCATATCATTTTCTTGGTGACAATGCAGAAACACTAGCCATTGACTTATCTTCTTCTTTCTTTCTTTTTTTTTTTTGAGTTTACAATCTAGCCTACAAACATGGGGCATCCAGGTTGGGTTCCAACTAAATACTAACCACGACTTACCTTGCTTAGTTTTGCGGGTGGATCAACCAAGCTTGGATAATGTTGTAACTTGCCATTCTAATCAGTATGGCCAGTTACAAAATCACAGAAAAAGAACCCGCAAAATAGTTCTCCTTTTCCAAAATGCTCTCTACCATCTCATTTCCAAATCCTTGGCTGCAGATATCCACCATGTTTATTTTGTAACAATACCCATCTCATGCCTATAATGGTATCTATAGGCAATTTGCAATGGGAGATAATGCTGGAAGCTGTTATTTTAGCAGAAGAATTCTCCAATCATTTCACTGATTTTCCTAGTTACTATCATTTGACTTAGATATGGCTAACTTTCAATAGGTCAGCAACCAACATTTCTAAAAGCATAATCCTATAAGAGAGAGAAAAATGTTGAATTATGTATGGTCTAGACATCTTTAGACGAACAAAATCACTGACTGAAACGTCAATGGTACATTTCCCACCTAGTTTAAATGATAATCTAGAGTGGTATTGCTATAATGATATCTACTGTTATTCCTTTTTTTCTCAAATAAATGGAAGACAGATAGCTAGCAGGCCTTTCTGCATTTGTGATGAATCAAAATCTTTGTCTTGCTACCATATAGACTTCTCTTCCTCCTCTCATTTCATTATAAGTGGGATAAGGAAGCAGACTGAAAAAAGGAAGAAGTGGCCAGGAGAAGAGTCATGACAACCAGCTGCACAGTGATGGCTTGTAGTGTGCTTACTTACTCTAAAGATAGATAGATAGATTGATAGAAAAATAGATAGATAGATAGATAGATAGATAGATAGACAGACAGACAGACAGACAGACAGACAGACAGACAGACAGACAGAGTAAGTAAGCACACTACAAGCCATCACTGTGCAGAAGCCATCTTATTAGAGAGTGAGTAATACAACAGGAACAATAGAGATGAATCCTAGAGTGGCAGTGTGATACAGGAAACAACTACAATAGAGAAGAATGATAGAGCTGCATATAAGGTAGACATAACACCTGTAACATCTTCCTCTTTTCATGTTAACCAATTTTCAGATCAGAACAAGTATCAACACATACTACAGGTTAAGTCTGTTGGGTGGTTGTGAACGTCTGCCACTACAGGTGAAGACGTGGGTTGTTGTTGTTGTTGTTGTTGTTGTTGTTGTTGTTGTTTTGAAGTGTGGAAAAAAAACTTAGGTGACATTTAGTTGGTGCCGGTATCAACTCCAGGTACCTGTATGGATAAATGCTCATTATTTTAATTAATGATAATGATAGTTCCTCCAAATACAGTCCAATTACCTATATCCATTCATAAACTTGGTCTCTTGTCTTTCCCTCTTTCTATTTCTGTCAGACATGTCAAATATAAGCGATTTTCCCAGTCCACCATCCACTCACATCATACGTCCAAATAATGTAAGTTTCTATTTGCTAACAATTCTCTCTACAGTTCAGTAGGCCTTTATTTGAACCAGGAACAATTGATTGGTTTGTGTTGTTGTCCATGGTACTCTGAGTGATGATGATGTTATCCATTCAGTCGTGTCCGATTCTTGGCTATTCTATAGGGCAGGTCTCTCCACATCTTCCAATCTTACACAAATTCTTTGAGTTGTTCTATGCTCTGGCTGGCCTCAGCTTTCATGATGTCCAGCCACTTTGACGGGCTGGTTTCCTTTTACTGCTAATGGTACTGTTAGTAACTGACTCCAAATCAGTAATTCAATTTATTGTATTGTTTCTCTTGCTCTTTTTCAGTGTCCATGTTCCAAAGTCATACATTATCATTGGTAAGATCATTAATATTTTGATCTGTGTCATATTGCAAGGCCCTTGTCCTTTGTGATTGTATCTAAGGTTATGTCTATGGCAGGGGTGGGTTCCGAAAATTTCCACTACCACTCTGTGGGCGTGGCTTAGGGTTACGCGCGCGCACGCTCCCCCGATGCAATTCTGTGTCCGCGCATGCTCAGTGACTATAATCTGCCCGAAACACAGCTGAGGAGCTGATCAGCTGTGCTTCGGGCAAAGAATAAAGGACAGCCTTCACCCGGGGGCGGGTGGGAGGGCCCTTTCCAAAGCAGCAGCAGAGCACAAACAGCCCTAAACGTAAAAAAGCCGCCAAAAATTCCCGGAAAAAAATGGCAGCGCCCACGGACCGGCACCGACCAAGGCAGGTCCACGACGCCATCATGACATCACCAGCGCCTCGATACCGGTTCGGGCGACCCAGTACGAACCGGGAGGAACCCACCCCTGGTCTATGGAGATTCTTAGTCATCCAGGCTATGATAGTCTCAAAAGTGCTTTTTCAAAAGTAACTGGACTTTCTTTGTTTTTCCTTGGAGACATTTCAGTCATGCTATCTAGGGAATTCTGGAAGTTGAAGTCCACATGTCTTACACTTCCTAAAGTTGAGAAACACTGATACAGATGTCTATGGAGATTCTCAGTCATCCAAGTCATGGTTGCCCCAAAGATGCTTTTTCAAGAGGCAACTGGACTTTCTGGTTTTTCTTTGAAGACATTTCGCTTCTCATCCAAAAAGCTTCTTCACTTCTGAACTGAAGAAGCTTCTTGGATGAAAAGTGAAACATCTTCAAGGAAAAACAAGGAAAGCCCAGTTGCCTTTTGAAAAAGCATTTTTGGGACATCTAAATTTATGGTTGCCTCCATTTGTAATCTCAGCTTTATTGCTTCAAAACACTGCTAGCCTTTTATTTATTCTTATACAGAAAAAAAATATTTACTATGGTTTTAGACCAGAAGAGTCTTCTTTCTGCGTGGATGTGCTTGATTTGTCACAAGTAATTGAAGGTTTAAATACCTTGTGAGAAGGACACACCATGCCCTGATGTTCTCTTCCCACCAGGAATTTAGCACACTCCTTGGCTTCATATTAAAAGGTCAGCGGTAAAATTTTGCCCAAACTACATGAATCATTTTTTTTTTCACAATAGAAAGCTATGGCATCTTCACACACACACACACACAAACTTATTTCCTTTTAGCATGCCAGGCTTTTTAATGTAGCCAGAAGAAAATCTTATGCATTCATCTGCAAATTCCTAAAATTGATTTTCTACTTGAATTCCCAAGGTTGCTCTGTGGTCATAAATGACTGCTGAAATATAATTTCCAGTAGATGTTTGAACAACCCACAGGAGAGGGTGCTTTGATTTTCCACACCTCTTGTCTTAACACCTTGCAGAGGATTATAGTAAAACTGCCATTAATTGACTTTTAGTTATCCCAAATAGCTAGGGGAATCTATTGTAGAAATATAGCTTGGTTTAGGCATTATGGTCAGAGTTACGCTGCGATGCATAGTGTAATGTGATGGATCCAATCTGATGAATCCAATGTTGCACTAGGCAAAGCATGTACCTTCTTATTATATGGTTAGGATGTAATATTATGCCAATGATTTCTGTGCCACTAGAGCAAGAGTAGATAATTTTTGTTATGCAGTAGTTGTTGTTTACTTGGTTATTGTGTATTTCTATACTGCCATAATTGAGATTAACTTCCAACTGTGTCTGTCTGTAAAAGCCCACAATGCATATTAAAACAATCAAACAATATTAAAGGTAATAAAATAATCCAGAACAGTAAAACAACACAAAATGCAATTTGGTTAGTCAATCTCCAAATTCAGTTTTTACTAGTTCCTAAAAGAACAACAGATGGGCTTCTTCACGTCAGGAGGGAGTATATCCCAAAATGTAGAGATTCCTACCAAAACACATTGTTTTAAATGACCTTTCCTATATAATTTTATTAAGGATTTTTTTTTAACCTCTTAGCTTATTTTTACAATATAGCTCTCTTCTTTCTATAATCTATCATTTCTAAACTTCAAAACCATAAATCATAATTTCTCCCCCCCCCTGTTTTATGCAAAAAGGGGTTTCCCAGTCAGCAATAAATATAGATATTGTCTTTTCTCTAATGGAAGAGTCAACTTAGCCATCTCTGCTGGTTCCATCATCTTTAACAACTATTCCTTCATTGTGTGTAATGCTGAGCCTTTCCATCTTTGTGCTCTTACTGTAGTTGTCATGTACAAAAACAAAGTTCCATGAATTTTTTTCCAACTGTTTTCCCATCAATCTCAAAGGAAAGGCCTCTGGTTTCAATTGTATATTAATCTTTAATATCCTCTGAATTAATATGCATATTTGGACCCAAAAAAATCCTAGGTTTTAACTTGTCCATCAAACATGATAAAATTTCTCTTTTGGTCATTCACATTTCCAACATAAATTTGAAGTGCCTTTATATATCCTAAACAATTTCTGTGGTGACCTATAGCAATGGTATATCATTTTATTAAAAAATCTCCTTAATGTTTTAACATAATATAAATTTCAGTCCTTTTAACCACACATTTCCCCATCTGTATATTATAACCAAACATTTTATTCCACTTTATCATACATTTTTTTTACTTCTGTTTCAAATCTCAGTAAAATTATGCATTTTATACATTTTAGCAATTATATGTTCATCATTTGTACACATTTCTATTTCAAATTCTATTTCCAACTCAATCTTTCAATGTTCAAAACCATAAACTTCTTGTCTAATTTAAATCTTTTAGCAACTGTATGTAAGAAAACCAGTGACAAATGACTGGTTCATGTTTATATCAAGATATTTTTCGTTCATATCAAGATATTTTACCTTCTTCAAGTTAAAGGCCTTTTTTTATCAGTTCTATTTGATTTTCTATATCCATATTTTTGTTAATCTTTATCTTCTGTTTATTAATCTTGAAACCTGCTAATGCACCAAATTCTTTGAATTTTCTCATTAATGTTTCAATTCCCTTTAAAGGAACTTCCAAAACCAACAGCAAGTCATCTACAAAGCCCTTAACTTATAAATTTCTTTTTTAATCTTTACTTTGACAATCTTCTCATCTTATGTTATATCTTTATTCAGTATTTCAAGAACCAAAATAAACAAGATAGGAGACAATGGACATTCCTGACTTGTTCCTCTTTGTATCTTACAGGGTTTTGTTCGATCTCCATTAACAATTATTTGTGCTTTCTATGAAGTGTACATCAATCTTATGCATTTTATCAAGTTATCTCCAAAATTCATATCTTCCAAAACCTTGAACAAAAAAGCCCAGGTCAAATTGTCAAAGATCTCTGCCTAAGATAATCTAAGATTTTTTATTTTTTATTTTTTTATTTTATTTGTCAAGCATGTATAACATAACAGATATAAGTATAAACATGATTATGAATACAGGAAATAGATACGAATAAATGGGGACAGTAGAACAGGGACGGTAGGCACATTGGTGCGCTTATGCACACTCCTTACAGACCTCTTAGGAATGGGGTACGCACCACATGTGCAGCCCTGGGACATCTGCTTCCCGTCCTGGACTGCCACCGTCACCACCGCTCTCAGCCCCAGAGCAGCAGCGGGCGGCCCTTGGTGGAGCTGCTGCTGCTGCTCTGGGGCTGAGAGCAGCAGCGGTGGCAGCGGTCCGAGATGGCAAGCAGATGTCCCGGGGCTGCTGCACATGCGCACCGCATGTGCAGCCCCAGGACATCTGCTTGCCATCCCAGAACGCTGCCGCCCCTCTCAGCCCCATAGCAGCAGCAGCTGCATCTCCACCAAGGGCTGCCCGCCCACCCACTGGCCGGGCCAGGCTGGACGCCGACCTTGGAAGGCAAGCGGGCATGGGGGACCACCAGGAAGGCTGCTAGCTCCCTTCCCTGCAGCTTTCCTGGCCCCGACATGCTTGCCTGCCTTCCACGCGTCCTTCTGCTTGCCTGCCTTCGCAAGCTGGCCACAGGGACACCGGGAAGGCCGCGTGGAAGGCAGGCAAGCATGTCGGGTCTGCAGGCTGTGGTGAATGGAGTAGGGAAGGCAGGCTGGGATGGGGGGGGCAGGGGCAGCTAGGTAGGCCGCAACTTCACAGGCTTACCTGGCAGGCAGATCTGGGGTGCAGCGCTTCAGGCAGGCAAGCTGCAGAGCAGAGACTGGGTGGGGCAGGGTGAGCGAGCGCCAACCAGGGGACCGGTTCGGGGGCGTGGCCAGCCAGCCATCGCTACCGGTTCGGCGAACCAGGCCACATGTCTGCTAACGGTTCTCCCGAACCAGTCCGAACCGGTAGCATTTCACCCCTGGTGTGGGTCCTAAAACGCTGCCTTGGGGGACACTGCTGTTAACAGGTGCAGGGTTTGACAGGGCGCTCCGTATTTTGACTACTTGTTGCCTGTTTGACAGGAACGCAGCTATTATCAATGTGTTGTTTTTTCATTATGTTGCTTCAAGTATTCCCAGATGTCCAACACCAATACTAACATTGTCCTTCAGCTATCTTTTAGGTAAAAGTTCACATTAATCCTAATGACTAAATCCTTGCACAATTATTTTCAATCTAGAATTGCAAACAATTTGTAGTGATTATTCAATAAAGATATTATCCTATAATTTCTTGTTGAAGTTAAATCTTGTCCCTTTTTAGGTATTAATGCTATACCAGTATCTTTCCAACTCTCTGACAAATTTCTTTCCTATAAAATAAAGTTCATTATATTTTGTAAAGGTTATAAAAATTCATCCTCAAAAAAATATAATAAAAACCTGATAATCCATCTGGACCAGGCACATTTCTGGTTTAATCTTTTTTATAGCTTCAGAAACTTCCCTTATTGTTTTACTGCAGGTCCATTAATAATCTATCGCTTCTTTAATCCTCAGTAAATTTTGTTTCTTTAGATATTCATCTATTTTCTCTAGAGATGTCACTTTATACAAATTAGAATAATATTGATGAAATGCTTTTTGTATGGACAATGTTGTAATAGTAATATCATTTTCTTTTTTTTCTTTCATAAACATACAGTATGCCAGTTGTTCTACTGGTTTATGCAGAAACACTTTTTGGCTTTACACAATTCATTTTTATTTCCATTTCTCTTACTGTTAATATAGAAAATTATTACTGTGGAAGCTTTGTTTGTTGACAAATCTTCTTTGGAAGCTTATTTAATTCTTCTTTTCACTTTATCTCATCAAAATTGCTTGTGTTTTCTCTTGATTCTCCATCCTCAGTTCAGTATTAAGTTTTATAAAAGAACCTTATCTTTTAATAAGGGGGCGTGCATAAGTGCACTAACGTACCTATCATCCCTGTCATTGTATTTTTCTTTTATTGTTGTTCTCGTTTTTGTTTGACAAATTCTAATAAATAAATAAATAAAACCTATAATAAAAAGATTTCCTTGTATCAGAAATCATTCTTAAATCAATGTCATTTTTAATAAATCAAACTCACAGGATTATGATCCCAAAAAGTCTTTGCTAATATCTCTACTTTAAAAACCTTAGTTGTCTACATATTCTTGAAAAGGACCTATGACTTTCAAAAAATTAGGCATATTTCCATTTTTCTGTCTCCATGTATCATCCAGCCCTGAATTGTTCATGAAATGAAATAAAAGTGTTGGTAAGTTGCCTTTAGTGATTTTAATATGTTTCTTAGAAGCTTTATCCAGCTTTGGGGAGATCATTCAAATCCCCCATCAAACACCAATTTTCATAACACAAACCTATTAATCTTTTCAGAAGTACTTTATAGAACAGTGCTTTATCCCGATTTGGGGCATAAATTTCCAATATCAATGTTTTACCAGTGGTGGGATTCAAATTTTTTTACTACCAGTTCTGTGGGCATGGCTTGGTGGGCGTGGCGTGGCTTGGTGGGTGTGGCTTGGTGGACATGGCAGGGGAAGGATACTGTAAAATCTCCATTCCCACCCCTCTCCAAAGGGGAAGGTTACTGCAAAATCCCCATTTCCTCCCGATAAGCTGGGACTCAGGAGGCAGAGAATAGATGGGGGCGGAGCCAGTCAGAGGTGGTATTTACCGTTTCTCCAAACTACTCAAAATTTCCACTACTGGTTCTCCAGAACTGGTCAGAACCTGCTGAATACCACCTCTGTCTTAGTCCCATGCAAGTTAACTTCTACCCAAACAAATCTATTATGCTCATCAGTTAATACAGGAACTTAATTTTGTTGGGGATTTATATACAAAACAACTCCTTTCCTTTCCTTTCCTTTCCTTTCCTTTCCTTTCCTTTCCTTTCCTTTCCTTTCCTTTCCTTTCCTTTCCTTTCCTTTCCTTCCCTTCCCTTCCCTTCCCTTTCCTTTCCTTTCCTTTCCTTTCCTTCTTCCCTTCCCTTCCCTTCCCTTCCCTTCCCTTTTCTCTCTCTCTTGTTTGAGACTTTTTTATTTTTGGATTATAATATCATAATAACGACCAGAAAAGTGGCAAAATAGTAAAGGGGAGGAGAGGACCATAGAACAACCTGCAGAGAAAAGAATTACACTAGATTTGCTTCAGAAAATATTTGAGCAACTGGGCAGTAAGTTAGCTAAATCACTTGATACTAAATTGACAGCTTTGGGGGAAAATCACCAAATTTTGACAATCTCACACATGCAATTTCTTGTATGCTGTTGTGTAATAATGCCAGCATTTTATACAATCTGAAGTAACAATGGAATTGAAGTGTTTCAATCATTCTTTCCTTCACAATACAGTGTTGTGGGTACATATTTTGTTTTCTCTTTCCTGTATAAAAAGATAAGTAGCAAACTCTGAATAAATCTTACATTTCTTTACTGAAAGAAATCTCCTACTTTTTCCTCTGTAATTCACATGATTTAAGTGACTAATGCATAAAGCCCTTTAGCAGTTTGAAAACTATTTGAGAAGCAGTTTTAATAGCAATGAACTTCTCTGACACAGATTTCACAGGGATTTTTTAAAAAATTCTATCAATAGGGAAAAGATGCTTTTCTTGAGATTGGCAGGTGCTTTGATAGAATCAAGGACTAAGTCAGGAAGGAATAGTTTTAAAGCAACATCAATCTTTTCCAAGGGTGACACTTGGAACAGATTTTGTATTTCTGCTGAATTTAGGAACTTCTGTTGGTCTAAATTAGGGGTTGGCTGGTTGTGGGTTCCTCAGTTTCCATTTTTGAGATCCTCAATGCCCTTCCAAAATTCTATTGCCCAAATTCAGTTGCAATTACACATTTTTCAATGGTGGATTGTTGTTTAGTGATTAGTGCCTTCACTGTTTAATCATATTTCCAGCAGTCTTGTCTTCCCAGGCTTCCATTAAATTCCAAGGAAAGACATGTGGATAGAACTCCTGTGGTTAATTTTTCTTTTACCAATAGTGGTAAAGTGATCGCTACCGTAAAATGTTGCCCTGAGATTTGGTTGAAGAATTTTCCTTCCTTTGAGAAATTCAGAAAAATCATTCCCCCACCCCCAGTTTCTCTTTGTCCTCTAAAACACAATCCACAACAAGGGTGGGTTCCTCCCGGTTCGGACCGGTTCTCCTGAACCAGTAGCGGCCCGCTGGTGATGTCACAATGATGTCACCGAACCGGATCGGTCGGTGCCGGTCCGTGGGGGCCGTCATCTTTTTTTTTAAAAAAATTTTTTTATTTTTTTTATTTATTTTTTTATGTTTTATTTCCTTCTGAGCATGCGCAGAAGCCGACTTCCGGCACTGTGCATGTGGTCGCCATCTATTTATTTATTTATTTATGTTGGATTTTTTGTTACTGCGCATGCGCGCACACCCATGTGGCGCAGGAGGGAGCGAACCGGCAGCGAGGTAAGTTGGAACCCACCCCTGATCCACAACATCCCCACATCTTGCCCAGTTGAATGATCAGTTTAGGATCAAGCATTGCAAGAAGGATTTTTCATAGTGAATGATGCTGTTCCACTTAATAAAGCATTTCTGAACAGCTTTATCTGAATAGATAATGTGCTGTTTCTCCAAGGGCAAAACCCTTCCAAGAAATTGTTATTGATTTAATTTGCATTCAAATTGCTCAGGATTTCTGCAGCACATACTCAGCTGGATGATTTGCTACCAAGCAAAGAATGAAGGCTGATGTATTCAAGCTAGAATGCAGGACACAATTTTAAACCGGGATGATGACGACAAAAGAGTACCAAGCAGTACTAACTTAAAGCAAAAAAATAAAATAAAATAAAATAAAATAGCCATTTTAAAAGGCAAGGGAAGCAGATTACATAAAAATTATTGCTACTGGAACTGGAATAATTGCAGCTGGCACTAAGAGACTAATTATTCTTTCAATACAAATCACCGTGACCCTTTCTGTGAAAATAAATTACGAATGAATTTTATTTCTTGATAAATGAAATCCAGCCCTGAAAGATTTATCATTTAGTAAATGAAAACAAAGTCTGGAAATTTGGCATATCTAAATGATACAAATACTATTTAGGCACATCATTAGAAGAAACATCTTGCATTGGTAGAGTTGTTCAATTTTCTAAAATGCTGGATTTTCCCAACAGAAATTACATGTAGTATTCCTGATCGAAGAGCAGTCTTCGTAGTAGCAATTGCAATAGCACTTAGACTTATATACCACTTCACAGTGCTTTACAGCCCTCTTTAAGAGGTTTACAGTGTCAGCATATTTCCCCCAACAATCTGGGTCCTCATTTTACCCACCTCGGAAGGATGGAAGGCTGAGTCAACCTTGAGCTGGTGAGATTTGAACTGCCGAACTGCTGGCAGTCAGCAGAATTAGCCTCCAAATACTACATTCTAACCACTGTGCCACCACATTACCTTGCAAATGAAGAGAACATTTACATTATATCATATGATCCAGTAGAAATGTCTCATAATTTTGTAACAGTCCATCAACAGTGCCAAAACAGTCATATTCAACCATATTATAGCAATAGCTATTAGACTTATATACTGCTTTACAGTGCTTTACAGCCCTCTGCAAGCGGTTTTACAGAGTCAGCCTATTGCCCCCAACAATCTGAGTCCTCATTTTACCCACCTCAGAAGGATGGAAGGCTGAGTCAACCTTGAGCCTGGTGAGATTTGAACTGCCAAATTGCAGGCAGCCGAAGTATCCTGTAGTACTGCACTCTAACCACTGCACCACCATGGCTCTGAATGTTATAGGTCTGAATGTTTTCCAATCCAGTTAACTCAAACTTGAAGGTTGAGATGGACCAGACAAAACTGGACTGCCTTGGAACAGGAGAAAAAAGTAGAATTTATGTAACATAAGAAACTAAAAGGTCAGACTTTCTCTATAGAATATTGAATTGAATTAAACAAATGAAAAAAGCTAAGGCTCAGAATGAACTAAGACTTGCAACAAATACCAAAAATAATTTAAAAAATTTTTGAACATATAAAAAACAAGACAAAAGTCAAGGAATCGGTCCACGAATGGGAGAGATGGCAAAGAGGTGACAAACTGCTTCATTCGTTCTTTTCATCTGTCTTTACACAAAAAGGGGGGGGGGAGAAACAGTTCTACTTATCAAAAGCAGTACTGTAAAAGACAGATTAGGAATACAAGTCAAAATAGGCAAGAAAATGGTAAGATAACACCTATCCAGTCTAAACGAGTTCAGATCACCAAATCAGATGGATTACATCCCAGAGTTCTGAAGGAGCTGGCAGATGTGATCTCAGAACCCCTGAACCACTGTGGTTGGAGTACTGTGGAACTACCTGAGGACTAGAAAAAGCTGATGTGGTTCCCATCTTTTTTAAAAAAAGGAAAAAATGGATCCAGGAAACTACAGACCAATCAACCTGACATGAGGAAGATCCTGGAAAAGACATCAAGTAATGGAACTACAAACACCTACAAGCAAGCAAAACTATTACTAGAAGCCAACATGGGTTTATCAAGAAGAGATCATGCCAAACAAATCTTACTGCATTCTTTGACATTAAATTAGTGAAATGATCTAAATATAATCTACTTGGACTTCAGTAATGTATTTGACAAAGTAGGCCACAACCTACTTCTTGGTAAGATAACAAAATGTGGGATAGATAGCATCACCATCAGATGGATTCATAACTAGCTGACAAACTGCACTCAAGATGTAGTCCTCAATGAAACTTCATCTACATGGAGAGAAGTATACAGTGGGGTACTCCAAAGTTCTGTCTTAGGCCCAATACTCTGCAACATCTTCTTAAATGATTTAGATGAGGAGATGGAAGGAGATCTCATCAAATTTGCAGATGACACTAAGCTAGGAAGAATAGACAACACTTTAGAAGATGGGCTCAAGTTCCAGAAGGATCTAGACAAATTTGAACACTGGGCCGTATTCAACAAAATGCAATTCACTGGCAAGGAAAGTAAGGCAAGAAAAACCAAATGCACAGGTATGGAATAAGTGGTACTTAAGCTCAACAGCAGTAACTGTGAGAGGGATCTAGGAGTCTTAGTGAACACCCAAATAAGTATGAACCAATAGTGTACTACAGCTGCCAAAAAAAAGTCAATGCAGTCCTAGGCTGCATCCACAGAGAAATAGTATCAAGATCATGTGAAGTATTAGTATTGCTAATACTGCTAATTGAAACCTTGGTAAGAATGCAGAGAAGAGCAACAAAGATGATGAGAGGGCTGGAGGTGAAAACATATGATGAACTGGATATATCGTTAGTCTAACAAAAAGAAGGACTAAGGGTGACATGATAGCAGTCTTCCAATATTTGAGAGGCTGTCCCAGAAAAGAAGGAGTCAACCTATTTTTCAAACCACCTGTGGGCAGGACAAGAATTAATAGATGAAACCTTATCAAGGAGATAAGGAGAAATTTCCTGTCAGTGAGAACAATTAATCAGTGGAATGGCTTGCCTCCAGAAGTTGTGGTATTCCATCATTGAAAGTTTTTAAGAAGAGATTGGAGAGCCATTTGTTCTGAATGATATAGGATCTCCTGCTTGAGCAGGGGGTTGGACTAGAAGAGCCCCAAGGTACCTTCCAAATTTGTTATTCTAGTTGTGACATTCAACTGAATATCTAACTTTTGTGGTTATTGAAGATTTTGAGAAAGAGAAGGAATTCTCTTGGTCTCCAGGTGTCTTGAGAAGTACAATTTCTGGCAGCATAGCCAGTTGTGTAGGTTGCAACCATGACAGTTTATTCATACAGGTAGTCCTCGACTTACAACCATTTGTTTAACAACTACTTAAAATTATAGTGGTACTGAAAAAAGTGATTTAAGACTTACAACTGCTGCAGCATCCCCCCAGTCATGTGATCAAAATTCAGGCAACAATAGTGATTTGCTTAACCACTATAGCAAACATTTTATAAAATTGGCACAATTCACTTACCAACTCTCTTGCTTAGTAATGGAAATTCTAGTCCCAATTGTAGTTGTAAGTCGAGCTGTACATATACAGCTCAATTTCAGATTTGGTTTCCTTTTCCCCCTCTTTTACCATGATTAAGGAGAAAAGGAAATCCATGTCCTTTGTAGCGAATACAGTAAAGGATCTGTTTAACCTCCTTGTTCTTTTTTCACAATTTTGATAGCCCCTTCTTTATTCAGAGACCGTGTTAATGAAATACAATGCTGACATTCATGATGACTTGCGAGAATAGTCATTTATAAGGAAATAGAAAGCAAAAGGTCTATCTTGTGTTATCATAGAGAAAAAAAACAGAAAAGAGAAAGGTTTGACCCTTAAAATGTAAGCAAAGAATATATTCAAGGTAATTTGAATGTGAGAGTTAACTCTCACAATCCATGAAAAATAACAAGATTACAAATATGACTGTTGTAAACAGGATGGATTGATTAAAACAACTTGCCCAAGCAGTCCATTATGTAGAACGAGAAAGAAAATGAAATAAAGTGTTTGAATATTGTTTCTATATATAAGGCCTGCTTTTGAATTCCAGCAGTTGATGAAAAATTGGAGCATGGCTTACTTTCTTCAATAAATGCAATGTATTTGGAGTCTCTGGGTTTCTTTAAGCTTGTCCTAATGCCTCATTCTTATCTTCAATTTCTTTTAAGTTTGTCCTAATGTTTCATTCCTAATCTGACACCTAGGATAGTACGCCTTTAGATTTTATAATGAGGTTCGGAAGGTTCTTAGAGCAAAGATGGGTGACTGCGGCCTGCACTTTTGGCTTGTGTATGCAACGCCAGCTTTCATGATCTCTAGATTCTCCCCAGTGCCAAAACTTTGGCAGCAAACTGACAAATTGTTACAATTCATTTGTTGTCGTTGTTTCTCCCATGCGTTGAAAAAAAGTTTATTTGACTAAATCTCACCTCAGTTATTATATGTGTTTCTGAGTATTACTGAGTTTGTCGTTGGAAAGCCTTGCAGATCAACAAAAATAGATTCAAAGGTGCAAAGTCACAGGAAGGTTGTCCATTATTGACAAAAGTAGGGACGGTATATATACATCCATTCTTTAGCCAGTTTGGCTCTCAATGTTTATGAAAATAGTTTATTTTTATTATTTATTTATTTATTTATTTGCTTGCTTGCTTGCTTGCTTGCTTGCTTGTTTGTTAGTTAGTTTGTTTGTTTGTTTATTTATTTATTTGTCAAGCATGTATAAGATAACAGATATGTATAAACATGATTATGAATACAGGAAATGGATACGAATAAATGGGGACAGTAGGACAGGGACGGTAGGCACTTTGGTGCGCTTATGCACACCCCTTACAGACCTCTTAGGAATGGGGTGAGGTCAACAGTAGATAGTCTAAGGTTAAAGTTATGGGGATTTGGGGATGAAACTACAGAGTCATTCCAGGCATTGATCACTCTATTGCTGAAGTTGTATTTTCTGCAATCAAGTTTGGAGCGGTTTACATTGAGTTTGTATCTATTGTGTGCTCGTGTATTATTGCTGTTGAAGCTGAAGTAGTCGTTGACAGGTAGGACATTGTAGCAGATAATTTTGTGTACTACACTTAGGTCAGACCAAAGGCGGCGTAGTTCTAAATTGTCTAAGCCCAAAATTTCAAGCCTGGTAGTATAAAGTATTCTGCTGTGAGCAGAGGAGTGGAGGACTCTTCTCGTGAAATATCTCTGGACTCGCTCAATTGTATTAATGTCTGATATATACCTGGAGAAGGTTTGTGGGAAAGGTTCAGTGAGAAAATTCTCAAAAGGGGTTGAAACTTCTCCAACGCCTCCTTTCTCTCTGCTCATTTTTGATGGTTCACTTTCCCATTTTGGAAATTCTCCTTAGGAAATGTTATTCAGAAGGCACAGGGGAATACAGGGGGCAGTGATTTTCCTTTCATATAGCAATAGCACTTAGACTTACAGTATATACCGCTTCATAGTGCTTTATAGCCTCTCTAAGCAGTTTACAGAGTCAGCATATTGCCCCCAACAATCTGGGTCCTCATTTTACCAACCTCAGAAGGATGGAAGGTTGAGTCAACCTCAAGTCTGCTAGGATCGAACTCCAGATTGTGGGCAGAGTTACCCTGCAATACTGCATTCTAACCACTGCCCCACCAACTTATGTCTCTTTAAATTAACTTATTTCTCTTTGCATTTCATCTCGTTTTATGGTTAATGTAATACTCTTGTTAATGAAGAGTATTACATTTGTCTACATCTATTCCTTGTTTAACAGATCTCTCAGGAAGAGGATCTTCAGATAGGTTGCAATCCATAAAAAAGGCAAATAAAATAAATAATTTAAAATAAATTTCAACAGATTAAATTAAAAATAGTCACACTGACATAAAAGCTTTTCAGGGCAAAAAGCATAATCAAACTGGACTGGTGAGTCTTGAATATAAATAAGAGCCCATAAGAGCCGAGGTGGCGCAGTGGTTAGAGTGCAGCACTGCAGGCTACTTCAGCTGACTGCCAGCTGCAGTTCGGCGGTTCAAATCTCACCAGGCTCAAGGTTGACTCAGCCTTCCATTCTTCCGAGGTGGGTAAAATGAGGACCCAGATTGTTGGGGGCAATATGCTGACTCTGTGAACCGCTTAGAGAGGGCTGTAAAGCACTGTGAAGCGGTATATAAGTCTAAGTGCTATTGCTATTGCTATTGCTAAAGGTACAAAGACAAGTCTTAAACTGGAGTCAGAAGAGATGGTCTTCTAGAGACAAACATTTCTAGACACACCTATCAAGTTTCTCCTTGAAAATATCCTTCAGCAGTCGCCTATCAAAGCAGTGCTATACTGCATAAGCTGACTTGAACAAGCAGCTCCACATTTAAATTTGTTTCCACAATCTGCCACAATATTTCAGCAGAGGTTTATTTATTTTTTTCAAACAGAGAAATGATTTCAAAACCTACTTTTCAAGTACATGTTTTCCAGACATTCTCCCCATGTAGGCATTATTAAATTTAACCTTTTATATTTAGCAGCCTAAAAGCAAGCAAAGCAAAACAATTATTGCAATGTGACAAATGTGTTCAATATGTCCCAGATAAGCGTTTTCTGGCTAGCTTGGGGCTCTGTATTACATACAGCCTCATAATTTTGTTTTGTTTGTTTTTTCCTCCTTTCTTCATTTTCTTCTTTTCCCTTTTTGGTGATTTTCTGGCTCTCAGTTTTGTCTGTGAGTTAACCTATGCCTGATAGGAACAAAAATCAACCATTTTGAACAATTCTGTACCCTTTGAAAGAATATTTTAGTTATTTAATTATTTTTGCTTTCATTTTTATTATGCTCATTGATTTCATTATTTTAACAGTTATTAAATGGTTGTTATTATAATAATGATGACTGTATTTTTTTAATGTTTTGATGTTATGTTCTAGTGCAGAAGTATCAAACATGATTTCATTGAGGGCCGCATCAGGGTTGTGTTTGACCTCAGGGGGCCGGGTTGGGCGGGGCCAGGGTGGGCATGGCCAGCATGTCACTCGTGTCAGGGGGTGCCTGTGGTGGCCCGAGCGCTCTGCCAGTGAAAAGGGCTCCCGAGCTCCATTTTTGGCTGCAACAGCCTCCTGCAACCTTCTGCCAGCGAAAACAGAGCTTGGGGAGGGCCACGTACAGCCCTCATGAGCTCCGTTTTCGCTGGCAGAGGCACTGCGGGCAGGTCCTTTGCTGTTTCCAGGGCGGCCTTGCGGGCCAGATCTAAGTACCCCACAGGTTGAAACTGGCCCCCGGGCCTTGAGTTTGACACCCCTGTTCTACTATGTGTCATCTAGAGTCTTTTGACCGGATACTGTAAAAAGTTGCAAAATATACCTTCATATATACAGACATTTATGGATGTGCACACATAACCATAATGCTAAGTTTTATAGAGCAAGCTACATAATTGAATAACACTGTCACTTTGCCACATGATAAATTTTCATCTAATAGCAGAAATTTCATCTATGGAGACTAAATATTTTATTAACATTTTTATGGCTGGGGTGAGCATAATTTACTAAAATCAAAATATATATTGGGACTATTACTCCTAGAATTTCAACATTAGAAACTATTTTATGTAGGTTAACAGGTTTCTGAAGAATAAAACAATAGCTGTCACAATGATTTGTTGACTGTAGAGGCCTAGAGTTCTTTTGTTATTACAGGCAATGGTGGTGTAAAATACTGTTCCGTAGTAACATTGCAATTGTTCATTATTATCTCTTGATCCATCTTGTTAGAGTAACAAAACTGGCCCAAAGAGAGTACTATAAAACAATTACATTGTGTTTGCATAATTGTGGTTAAGTGGTTTCCCCCAAAATATCGCCTCTCATATATTTTGGACTTCAATGTCCATAAGCCCCAGCTGACTTAGTTACACTGAGTAGAAACTGTTAGATTTCTAATCCAACTGGAAAGAATCTGGTTGCTGCAGAAGGGTAACGAATATAAAAACATATTTAATAGTCTTAAGGTAGGACTCACAAGATGGTGCTCTTGTCGGTAGTCTTCCAAGCTACGGTATCTCCATGAACATGTCCACAGATGCCAGTTTAGAGTTACCAGAAGAACAAGTTTCAGGAAAGAAGTAACTGAAAGACCCATAATGGAAGAACTTTACCATAGGTAGTCCTCAACTTACAACAGTTCATTTAGTGACCGTTCAAACTTACAACGGCACTGAAAAAAGTGATTTATGACCATTTTTCACAGTTACCATCTTTGTAGCATCCCCATGATCATGTGATCAAAATTCAGATGCTTGGCAACTGGTTCATACTTATGACCGTTGCTGTGTCCCAAGGTCATGTGATCACCTTTTGCGACCTTTTGATGAGCCAAGTCAATGGAGAAGCTGGTTTCACTGAACAACTCGTTGCTAACTTATCAACTGCAGTGATTCACTTAACAACTGTGGCAAGAAAGGTCGTAAAATGGGGTAAAACTCACATAACAAATGTCTCACTTAACAACAGAAATGTTGGGCTGAATTGTGGTTGTAAGTCGAGGATTACCTGTATTCTGTTTGGAGCAGTGACTTTGACCATTTTCAGGAATATTAATCATTCCATAGGTTGTACTAGCCTATGTCTCTGTATCCATGGGAATTATTCTCCAAAGATACTGATCTCTGGAACACTTTTCTTCTGAAGAACAGTAAACATACTTACGTTTTGTTAAGGAAATGCATTGTGCGTATATTTTATCTTTCTCGTAATAGTTCACTTAAGATGAAATTAAGCATCAGAACTCAGATTTATTGCTCTGGCCCTCATCAGATAAACATGATCACAATTTTAAGTTTCTTTCAGTCAAACAATGTCAAACCAATTTAGAAAGAGGAAAAAAAATATGGTTCCCTGCAATTACATTTATAGCCTTCTATATTCAAGGAGAGGATATTGGTCTGGTTACAGGCAAACCTTTGTGCTAGGCACTTATTTCAACTCAAAGACATCTTTCTTATAACCAAATACTACTATTAGAATCCAGGAACTGCGAGGTCAAAATAAACAAGTTTCCCACAATTGCTTGTTGTATGTGGCCTGAATTTATAGGGCCCAACAAAGACATGCTTTCTCCAGTCTGCTGAAGTCAGAGGGCTGGTCTTAAATTTAATAAAATTAAACTCTTTGGGTGACTCATCTGTGGAACGTTCAGGCACAAAACCTATCAACAGCAACTCCAATCTCTGTTAGAAATGTAAATGTGATTTAGAAGTATTAAGATGCTGAGTTATTCAGGTTGAAATATTCATGATGAATAGAATAGAATAGAATTTTTTATTGGCCAAGTGTGATTGGACACACAAGGAATTTGTCTTGGTGCATATGCTCTCAGTGTACATAAAAGAAAAGATACGTTCGTCAAGAATCATAAGGTATAACACTTAATGATTGTCATAGGGTACAAATAAGCAATCAGATCACATTAGCAAACAGTCAATATAAATCGTAAGGATACAAGCAACTAAGTTACAGTCATGCAGTCATTAGTGGGAGGAGATGGGTGATAGAGGCATCATAGGCAGGAAGGGCTATGTAATAGACTTGGGGTTATTGTTATTCACTGTATTTATATCCAATTTTCCTTTAAAATGTTCAATATACTCTCCCCGTATCAAGAATTTTATCTAATCCATCCCAAACCAGTATGCATATCAATACACTACCCTTATTTTCTTTTTTTCTGATCCTCCCTCCCTCCGTCCCCCTCCCCTCTCTCTCTCTCTCTGATTCAGGATTAAGTTTTGAATTGAAGGATGTGGCTAAAGTCCTTGGACAAGGACATCACTTGCAGAGTTGAACTGTGCCTGTAGCTGATAAATCCTGGAGGTGAACATAATTATCTTTCCATTATTTCTCCATCTCTATGAAATGGCTTTTTAAATCTGTTTTCATTTCAATACAGGCATGTGTCAAGCTGAAGCAGCAAACTCTTTATTTGTGATACTTCATTTTTTCCCCTGTTTTTTTTTAACATCGGTGAGCATCCAGTAAAACTTACAAAGATGTAACTACTATATTCTATTGCAATAAAATCATTAGCTTAATTCAAGGCAACTAGAACATGTTAAAATGGTTTGTTGGATTGTTATGAATATTATTCCTTGTTAAATAAACCATGGACCCATGCAAAAATGTAAAAGGATTAAAAAAGTAAATTTTCAGTGGTATAAATAGTGGCTTGTGATGGATACCCGGGTAAATTTCTGTACCAATAAGTCATGATGCTATATGAAAATTATACTTAAATATTGATTGCGGATTGGGATACAAAAACTTATTATTGTTTAATTATCAAGAAGATAAAATATTGGTGTAATATACTTGTAATGTCCAGGGTAAGTCAATACATTCTGTAATTACTGAAGTTTCCAGACTTCCAAAAACTGCATCTCATGATATATTATGGCAATAAATATTTAGGTTGTGAAGTTGCAAGATTTTACCAGCTATGTTACCCTGACTGTTATATTTGTGTCCCACTTTTCTGCAAAGAATTGAGATATATATTTTTTCTACAATTTTTTTTCTTTTTTTTTTTTTTAGATAGCTTATGAACACTTCAAATGGTATATATCTATGTACACATAGAAACACCCACCCACACATTATATCAGAGGTCTTCAAACGTGGCAACTTTAAGACTTGTGGACTTCAACTCCCAGAATAGCTGGAGAATTCTGGGAGTTGAAGTCCACAAGTCTTAAAGTTGCCAAGTTTGGGGACTCCTGCATTATATAATAGCCAAAATTATAACAGTTCTCTCCTACCAAGTCTTTTCAGAGCTTTAAGCAATATGGCGAAAAAGACTGTGTCTACCAGGAATGAAGCAAATGCAAGACAAACAATAGATTCAGATATTTATTAACATAGATTAATATAGATATGTGGGTCCTTAAAATATTCTGGCCCAAGATGTTTTGAAAACTGTATATCAGGAAAGCTACCATACTTGGCCAAATCAGGATTTGGCCTTAATGCTTCCTTGGTAAATCAGGTCCAGTTAGAGAGATGGGAACAATTTTGTCCATTTCTTGCCAAAAGTCATTGCCTGTTACATAAATGAGGAGAAAAGGACCTGATACTTTGAAGATGGGAAAAACATTTTTTCCCCTGGTGACCTCTTTGTGGATGTATTTGCATGAGTATATCTGGATTATTATTTCATTTCAGATACATTTGGTTCTTAGTGCAATTTTAATATCAAAAACAATTTCATATCTGCTAAAATGATTTTTCAACCCATTGCAAGAAAGCATTACTGATGTGAAGGATCTAGAAGTCTAGTAACAGGTAAAGCTGCATCTGCTGATAAAAAGGGGACTTAAGGTAACACAATTTATTCTGAAATGAGTTTAATTTATTTGGATGAATGGTGAGCAACATATTTGTAAAATACAGAGCAATGGATTTGACTTATTGCCTAACATTTGTGAGGTGTAAAATAATCAATCTTCACATTGCAGACCCAAAAAAAAAAAAAAAATCAGATTTTAACCTATATAGTCATTACTCTTAAGCCTGTACTTTCAATATTGGTGATTAACTGTAATCAGAACTGTATCCGCAATGTGATGGAGTGATGGAGTCATACATGCTTATCACAAAATATTAATAAAATACTGTCGTTACTGAGTCTTTCCGGTCCAACCCCATTCATCATCCTCTTTTAATGACCCCATAATCCCTTGCGGGGTGGAGTCTGGGCAACTCAATGGAGCTGAGTGTTTACTGGCCGGATGCCCTTCCTGTCACCAATGCGGAGTTTTTTTTTCAGCAGATATATTCTCAGTGTGCCCAGAGAGAGAAATATCTGCCTCTACCTAGGATCGAACTCACAGCCTCCTGATTGTGAGGCGAGAGCACCACCTCTAGGCCACCGCACCACTCCGGTCCAATCCCATTGCACACAATTAATATAGTGGCTCCCTGTTTCCAGGCAAAATCATAATTTCTGCACAGTTGTTGAGAGAGATACGACATCACCCTTTCAAATGTAGTATCCATTTATCAACACCAATATCTGTCACACATAGCCCTATC
Source organism: Thermophis baileyi (assembly GCA_003457575.1). Taxonomy (NCBI): domain Eukaryota; kingdom Metazoa; phylum Chordata; class Lepidosauria; order Squamata; family Dipsadidae; genus Thermophis; species Thermophis baileyi. The sequence continues at coordinate 2,222,011 of QLTV01004101.1, read as the reverse complement.
AAAAAGAGATCTATAATAACAACTAATCAGAATCAAGCATCTACTTGAAACAAGAATAAGAAAAACAAAAATGCAATAAGTCAGCCTTCTCCAATCTCAGCAGTTTTCAATTTCCTAGTAGCTCTGCTGGTTGGAAGATTTTGGAAATGGAAAGTCCATACATTTAAAAAAAAATGCCCAGGCTGGAAACCACAGATAGAAGAAAACAATCTTTTTTTCTATTTGCAATTGAAGAAGTATGCATCTGTTATATATTACAGGTAATCCTCAACTTTTCCAAAATTTCTGTTGCTAAACGAGACAGTTGTTAAGAGAGTTTTGCCCCATTTTAAGACCTTTCTTGCCATAGTTGTTGAATGAATCACTGCAGCTGTTAAGTTAAGTAACATGGTTGTAAAGTTAATATTCCCCATTGACTTTGCTTGTCAGAAGGTCACAAAAGGTGATCACGTGACCCCTGGATACTGCAACCGTCATAAATATGAGTCAGTTGCCAAGCATCTGACTTTTGATCTCATGGGGATGCTGCAATGGTTGTAAGTGTAAAAATTGGTCATAAGTCACTTTTTTCGGTGCCTTTTTTGTAACTTCAAACAGTCACAAAACAAACTGTTTTGAAGCATTTGTGCAAAGGAAGACCACAGAAAACAAACAAGATATTTTAAAGAAAATAGCAATAGCAGAATAACAGAATAACAGAGTTGGAAGGGACCTTGGAGGTCTTCTAGTCCTGCTTAGGCAGGAATCCCTACCACCACTTCAGACAAATGGTTATCCAATCTCTTCTTAAAAACTTCCATTGTTGGAGCATTTACAACTTCTGGAGGCAAGTTGTTCCACTGATTAATTGTTCTAACTGTCAGGAAATTTCTCCTTAGTTCTAAGTTGCTTTTCTCCTTGATTTGTTTCCACCCATTGCTTCTTGTCCTACCCTCAGGTGCTTTGGAGAATAGGTTGACTCCCTCTTCTTTGTGGCAGCCCCTGAGATATTGGAACATTGCTATCAGGTCACCCCTAGTCCTTCTTTTCATTAAGCTAGAAATACCCAGTTCCTGCAACTGTTCTTCATATGTTTTAGTCTCCAGTCCTTCAGCAATAGCATTTAGACTTATATACCGCTTCATAGTGCCTTTCAGCCCTCTCTAAGCGGTTTACAGAGTCAGCATATTGCCCCCAACAATCTGGGTCCTCATTTTACCCACCTTGGAAGGATGGAAGGCTGAGTCAACCTTGAACCTGGTGTGATTCGAACTGCCAAATTGCAGGCAGCCTGCAGGCAGCAGAAGTAGCATTCTAACTACTGCACCACCACGGCTCTTTCATTTTTATTCTGCACACTGGGAATGCAGTCCAATCATTACTAAATCCTTCTTCAATCTGGTGAGTCTCAACATATTGCATGATAGCATGGGCTCTGGTTCCAAAATATGGTTTTGGTATCAACAACTTATAACACATTACCACCATACTGTTATAAAATATGATTTTATATATAAAAGCTATAGTATTATTTAGAGAGCATAAGCCTGTCTTTTAGATTTGTGTATATATATATATTGCAATAGATTCATAATATATTGAGATATATACATTTTATTAAAAAATAGAAAACTACTCTTTCAAAAAAACACACTAAATAAATAAAACTCCAAGTCCAAACTATAAATCATTTCTTGCTAGCAGAATTCTAAGAAAACATCTTGCCAATAGATAAGCCTGTATTGTCCTTGGGAGAATCTGAAGAGGTCATTGGAACCTAGCTTGACCAATCATACAACCTGGTTGGGATGTTGGCATGTTCTAGGATTCCTTCACAACAACAGGAAAGCAGTGCTAATGCTCATGTTGAGTATTTTCCAGAATCTTCTGTAACGTACACAGTGTGTGCATCTGTTCATAACAGCTGTGCAGAAGAAATAACGAAATGGATCACTGGAACTGGAAAAGATGAATTAGATGAGCAACTAATTGAACATACTAACATTTCCTAAAATGTATCCTGTTTCATTAAAAAAAATATTCCCCAGAAACAATACCATACAGTGATCAACAATGAGAGTTGTTACCGAATGTCTTGAAAACTCAAGAAGCCTGATTTTACAAGTCTTTTTTCCCCCTCCTGGTCTCACACAAGAATTGTGCACAGAAAAGGGGTGAATTCCCAAAAGATCAGCAAAGCACTGGCTGTGTTTTCTGACATCAGAAAGAAGTGTTAAAAACAACAACAACACATAAATGAGGTAATAAACCAAATATGTTTTTTTTTTAAACAGAGCAGAATTCAGCTTGACTTGCTCTTAGGGGGAAAATAGCATTGCTTAGGCATGAAGAAATATTCGTAACTATTAGCAATAGCAATAGCACTTAGACTTATATACCGCTTCATAGTGCTTTACAGCCCTCTCTAAGCAGTTTACAGAGTTAGCATATTGCCCCCAACAATCTGGGTCCTCATTTTACCCACCTTGGAAGGATGGAAGGCTGAGTCAACCTTGAGCCGGTGAGATTTGAACCACCGAACTGCAGCTAGCAGTCAGCTGAAGTAGCCTGCAGTACTGCACTCTAACCACTGCGCCACCTCGGCTCTTACCTTGTATAAGAGGTTGTTTGAGTTTGATGTTTTGTGGAATTTCATAGCATAAAATAGTAGAATTAGATTGTAAGGCAGGGGTCCCCAAACTTGGCAACTTTAAGACTTGTGGACTTCAACTCCCAGAATTCTCCAGCCAGCATAGCTGAAGACCTCTGCCAAGTTTGAAGACCTCTGTTGTAAGGGATTGCAGAAATATATTAAGAAGAGGATTATTTTGGATGTGGGCCTTACACAGACCATTTCTTTTTTAAAAAAACAACATGTAAAACATTATATTGATTTATTACTGTATTTGACTCAAGAAAAAAGGCAGAATATACAGACTTTCCTTCTCATTTCATCCTTCAGCTACAAGAATTCTATGAGGTAGGGTTGGATTGAGAGAAAATGATTAGCTCTGGTTGAGGGGAATCTTGAATCTGGGTGTCCTAATTCAACTTTAACCACCAAATTCATTGGCTAGTAGCATTGATCACTGCTGATCCTAGGCCAATGGAACATCTTGCCATAGGAATGTTATTTTCTATGACAATTTTAATGGCCTAGTTTCTACAGATGAAGAATCAGCTGGGACTGGCAACCAAAACTGGATACAGTATTCCAAGTGTGGTCTTACTAAGGCATTATAAAGTGATACTAACACTTTATGTGGTCTTGATTCTATCCCTCTGTTAATGCAATCTTATAAGGACCTTGGAGTACTCATCTCTAATGATCTAAGCTCCAGAGCTCACTGGAACAACATTGCCAAACAAGCATTAAGAGTTGTCTGAAATTTTGGGCATAGAAAATTTAGAACTACGCCGCCTTCGGTCTGACCTAAGCGTAGCACACAAAATTATCTGCTACAATGTTCTACCTGTCAATGACTACTTCAGCTTCAACCTCAACAATACACGAACTCACAATAGATACAAACTTAAGGTAAACCGCTCCAAACTCGATTGCAGAAAATACGACTTCAGCAACAGAGTGGTCAATGCCTGGAATGCTCTACTTCATCAAACCCCCATAGCTTCAACCTTAAACTGTCTACTGTGGACCTCACCCCATTCCTAAGAGGTCTGTAAGGGGCGTGCATAAGTGCACCATCGTGCCTACCGTCCCTGTCCTAATGTCCCCATTTATTTGTATCCATTTCATGTATTCATAAACATGTTTATATTTATATCTGTTATCTTATACATGTTTGACAAAATAAATAAATAAAATAAATAATCTCAGATAAATAATGTAGTGCAAGAAACAGTCCCAGCTGGTTCTTCATCTGCAGAAACTAGGTCATTAAAATTGTCATAGAAAACAACATTCCAATGGCAAGATGTTCCATTATTATTATTATTTATTATTATTTATTGTATTTCTATGCCGCCCAACTCCCAAGGGACTCTGGGCGGCTTGACCTATGATTAACAGTGATAACAGAGTAATAGTGTTGGAAGGGACCTTAGAGGTCTTCTAATCCAACCACTTGCTCAGGCAGGAAATCCTATACCATTTCAGACAAATGTTTGTCCAATCTCTTCTTAAAAACTTCCAGTATTGGAGCATTCACAACTTCTGGAGGCAAGTTGTTCCACTGATTAATTGTTCTAATGCTGATCAATGCTACCAGCTAATGACATGTGGTGATTTAGTCATTTTGTCATGACATTTCAGTGGGAGAATCTTGAATGCTTGGGGGTTGCAAATAGGGTTGCAAATAGAGAGACGCACGTGGCCCTATCCTGACTTGTACAAAGTACACCTTGTGTTCTGTATGTCTGTCAGTATGAGGAGAGATTCAACCTGGTCTCAGCACAATTAAATTCCAGGTACTTCTTAACTACCTCCATTTCCCAATGATGGGATGGAGAATATGGGCCAAAATTTTCAGCCCTACTCCTTTCAGTGTTGTCACAATTAGACGTCTACATTTCTTCCCAATCATTTTTAAAGCAAATCTAGCCCTAGTTCCCAAGTCCACCTTTAGCCGATGCTCTCTTACACTATTCTGATAGATGGAGATGGAGATGGAGAGTGAGAGGGAGAGAGAGGTGGGAGGATTGATATGGATATAAACAAATAGAACAACTTCCACACTTTCTCTCTAGTTAGAAATTAAGACAATGTACCAATGAAACCAAACTTTCATTTCAATTGTAATAGAGCAGGGGTGTCAAACAGACGTCATCACGGCATCATCACGTGACATATCAGGACTTTTTTCCCCTTCGCTAAACTGGGTGGGGGCGTGGCCAGCATGTGATGCATCCGGCCCGTGGGCCGCAAGTTTGACAGCCGTGTAATAGAGGATAAACTATTACTGATTTAGGGTTAGACTACATCAGAGGTGGGTTCCTCCCGGTTCGGACCAGTTCTCCCAAACTGGTAGTGACCCACTGGTGACATCACGATGACGTCACTGATCCGGTTCAGTTGGTGCTGGTCCGTGGGCGCTGCCATCTTTTTTTTGAATTATTTTTTATTTTTTATTTTTTGAATTTTTTTTTTCTTCTGCGCATGTGCAGAAGCCGAGTTTCCAGCACTGCGCATGCGTCGCCATCTTGTTTTTGGCA
>QLTV01004101.1:2173400-2187950 GCA_003457575.1 Thermophis baileyi | reverse complement strand
AAACAAGCCACAAATCACTGTTTAATGTATATATGTAATATTGCTTTAAATGCATTGGTGCATTCTGAGTGGCAGTAACGGCCATAAGAGGGAGCTAGAGAACATGGTTAGTTCTCTCTCTTTTGCTGATTCATTGCTGAGTGACTTCGTGTCTGAAAGTAAGCTCTGTGTGTAGCTAACTATCTGTGATAGTAGAGAATCTTTGTTTGCTGATTATATCAAAGAAAGGCTGGTAAGAAGACTGCTGTACTTCTGAATACTGACTGATAGAACGTGTATGATTCGGACTGTTATTTGGACTGTGCTATCTCTTTAAGTAAACTACTTTTATACACTTTAACGTATCTGTGTATTGACTGAACCATTACTTATATCTACTGCAACATTACGGTGAACTGTGCAAACCTTCAGGGCCCAGAGGTTACTCTGCACAATTCCTTTACAATAATCTTCTTGGGATTTAGTGTTTTAATCTCTGTTTGGTCCTTCTCCCTCCGTGGAATTTCCCAATTGCCAATTAGCCGCCAATTTAAGCTCCAGGACACCTTTTAATATCCAATTTCTAAATGTTCTTTCACCTGTGAGTTGGCCAATCACTCACCTGGTTCCAACACTCCGTTCAGACATTGTTCCTGCACAAAAACTTAGTCCGGTTGCCCCAGCTTCTTAGCAGTCATTTTGAAATGGCCGCCGCCCCTGCCGCTGGTTCAAAGAGCTGTCTCTGACCTGCCGAGGAACTTGCCTATTCCTCTTGGTCATCTGAGACACCTCTCCTTCTTCACCATCCCTTCAAGATGGTTCCGGTCCAAAGACCCCCCCCACCACAGCAGTTCGTCAGTCTGGATTTTCGCAGAGCTCATTGGAGCTCCGCTATTTTCCAGCCAGTCTCACCGCGACACTTCCGGTTTCTTCTCTCAGCGAGACACTGTTCAGCACCTCCAGACGCAAGTTGCCACCTTTGAATAACATCGCACCTTTGAGGAAGCCAGGCAGTGATGGCTGGGGCCATGGGGGAGCAGTGGAGGCATCAGGGCTGCTCCCCCCTCCTCAGCAAGCTGGGCCTGGAGGAGCACAGAGAATTGTGGGCTGGAGGGTCAGAAGGCGTGCTCCCACGTTGCCCCAACATGCGTTTCCAGCGCGCGCTCCTCTGTCCCAAAGTGGGATTGAGTGGGGGGTAGGGGGAAGGGAGCAGGGAGCAGGGGGAAGGGTAGGGGGGCTTCTAGGAAGAGAAGCCCAGCTGGCTTTCCTTTTGGCATGCGGCGGGGGAAGACCCAATAAAAATCCAATTTACCCCAATAAATGGGGAAAATAAAGGCCCGGCGGTCTAGAGTCCAAAAAGGGAGGTGGGGTTTGTTCGTCAGAGGATCGGAGAGGAAATCAGTTGAAATCTGGGCGGGAGGCTATTCTGAGAAGGATCTGCCCGGGTCTCTTCTTCCCTCCCCCTTAGATTCCCCCCTCCTGGCTTTCTTCCCTAGCCTTGTTTTAAAGGGAGGGGGAAGCAAGGTGGGACAATAGTAGCTAAAAGGCTGTGAGGGGGGTTAGTGTTAGGGTTTATTAAAGACGGGGATAGGGAAAAGATGCCATTCCTTTCCCAAGGACCCAGGGAAAGTGGAATAAAAATAGGTGTGTGTGTGTGTGTGTGTGTGTGTGTGTGTGTGTGTGTGTGTGTGTGTGTGTGTGTGTAAATAACAGCCCGGGATAGCTTCAGCCACAAACAACAGCTGCTGTTGTTTTTGCTGAGAGCTTCTAAGCTACACAGCATTCTGTAATAAATACTAACGATAACGAACCATAATATACAGGATATAAATACTGACAATAACAAACCATAATATACAGTATTAAAGGAAGGAAGGGGAAGTAAGTAAGTACGTAAGTAAGGAAGGAAGGAGGGAGGGAGGGAGGGAGGGAGGGAATAAGGATGTGATGGCCCTCCAGAGGCTACTGCACTACACTCCCATCATTCCTGAGTTGTGCTGTTAAAGAAATCCAGTGCCACTAGGGAGAAGTCAAGTTGTGAAAGAGTGATTGAAATTCCTCACAAAACCTCAGGTTAAATTGCCATGTTGGCACTTTGTGATAAATAAGTGGATTTTGGGTTGCAGTTTGGGCACTCGGTCCCTAAAAGGTTCACCATCACTGGTATAGGGTTTCCTACTTGAGCAGAGGGTTGGACCAGAAGACCTCCAAGGTACATTCCAACTCTGTTATTCAGTTACTCCATTACTAGTTTGGGAGTGAGATGACTTATAGCCAAGTATGTCTCGTATATAATGCCAACTAGCAAAACAGCTGAACAAGGGTACCTTTTGGCCCCATTACTTTTTAATAACTGGATCAATGTAAATGTCTTAAGCAGGGGGTTGGACTAGAACATTTCCAAGGTCCCTTCCAGCTCTGTGATTCTGTTATTATTATGATTAGTGATTTTTCCCTTTATTTCAATGATCTCACATTTATCAAGTCCAAATGACATTGCAATATCACTATTAGGTATCTAAGGAGTATTTTGTAATGATTCCAGTGCAGCTTCTGATTTCACATTATTCATCATCATCATCAACATCATCATCATCAGCCGTGGTGGCGCAGTGGTTAGAATGCAGTATTGCAGGCTAATACCTGCTGACTCCCAGCTGCCTGCAGTTCGGCAGTTCGAGTCTCACCGGCTCAAGGTTGACTCAGCCTTCCATCCTCCCAAGGTCGGTTAAATGAGGACCCAGATTGTTGGGGGCAATATGCTGACTCTGTAAACTGCTTAGAGAGGGCTGTAAAGCACTGTGAAGCGGTATATAAGTCTAAGGGCTATTGCTATTGCTATGATCAGTCATTGTCATTTCTTATCTTAAAATAAGCAAACAATAATTATTTCTTTAGGCAAGTTCAACTGATTTCTGTAGCCTTTATATACTGTTGCAGTGGATAGAAACGAAAGCTAGAGCATGATTAAACAGAAACATTACTTAGATTTCACCAGAGGGCAGATGACTGAAAACTCCCTCAGCAACACCAGCTGGAAAAAGTGGTTTGCTAAAGATTGCTATCCTAATAGCTACATTCATTAGCTGTCTCAGTATATCCCAGATCAGGCTATTAACTATTCCAGCTTTGACACTTTTATGTTCAGGTCCTGAGTTTTTCTATCAAATGTCTTTATTAAATCAGATGAATGTCCCAGTGAGATTATTGGAAAAGAAGAGAGAGGGGGGGTGGAGGGAGGGAGGGGGAGAGGGGGGGAGGGGGAGGGAGAGAGAGAGAGGGAGAGAGAGAGAGAGAGAGAGAGAGAGAGAGAGAGAGAGAGAGAGAGAGAGAGAGAGAACATAAAGACACAAACAGCTGTTGATCAGATAATACCTTTTGTCTGTAATCCATTGGGTGGGCAGTTTTGATTTCCCCTACCAATTTAGAAATGAATTCACTACAGCTTGGATCAAACATGTCCTTTTATGAGTTAATAGCCTCTCCGCCCATTTTCCTGGTATAAAAGCATGCAAAGAAGGGAAGTGGGAATAAATATATTGGCATTATCGTTGCTATTATCAGCAACAAGTCTCATTGAATTCATTGGTGGCCTGTTTTGGATGATCTGTAAATTCTCCATCTCTTCTGCTATCGCTCATTAGAGTGAGTCTGGTGTCAGGCAATGCCCAAATCAACCCATCAAGCAACAGAATAAATAAATGTTGCCAACAATCTCCCAATAACCATCCTATTCTGACTGAAATCTCGAGTGGACATCTTTGTTCAGATCTCAACCTGCAATTTTACTCTTAGTATCTTCATTTTTACCTAATGCTCATCTCATCCGTATTTCAGAGCTTGCCAATGTTACAAATCAACTGTCTTGTGGTAAGCTCGCTCGAGTGAATGCTAATAATATCTGCCTGAACTGGCTGTAAGAAGCATTGACTCAAGAGCTGTCTGTGAAAGCTCATCAATCATTGGGCAAGATCAGGAACATACAACCTTTATTAGAGCATGGGCAAGCTTGGCTTGGCCCCTGGCATGCTGGGGCCGACTTCAAAAGATGGGTAGGGCAACACAAAACCCTGCATTTAAATTTGATTTCAATTTAATTAACTTCAGCTTCTGTATAACTATTTCACGTGCATTTATTCAATTTTGCTTTTGGTCACATTCAGAAGCCGATGATGTCAAACTATTTAACACCACAGACAATGCTACTACCCTTCAGAAAGACCTTGACTATGTATCAGAATGGTCAAACAAGTGGCAACTTCAAATCTCAATCAACAAATGCTCTGTCTTACACATTGGCAAAAAGAATCAGAACACTAAATACAAGCTTGGAGGACACGACCTTGTAGACGACCCTCATTCTGTCAAGGATCTTGGAGTACTCATATCTAATGATCTAAGTGCCAAAGCCCACTGTAACAACATTGCCAAAAAGGCACTAAGAGTAGTCAACTTAATCCTGCGTATCTTCTTCTCTGGCAACATTACACTTCTAACTAGAGCATACACAACGTTTGCTAGAACAATTCTCGATTACAGCTCACCTGTCTTGAACCCGCACTGCGTCACGAGCACACAATAGATACAAACTTCATGTAAACCGCTCCAAACTCGACTGCAGAAAACATGACGTCAGCAACAGAGTGATTAATGCCTAGAATTCACTACCTGACTCTGTGGTTTCTTCCCCAAACCCAAAAAACTTTAACCTTAGACTGTCTACTGTCGACCTCACCCCATTCCTAAGAGGTCTGTAAGGGGCGTGCATAAGCGCACCAGCGTGCCTACCGTCCCTGTCCTACTGTCCTATTGTCTTCATCTATCTGTATTCACTTTGATTATGTTTATGATTATACCTATACCTGCTATCTTGTACATGTTTGACAAATAAATAAATAAATAAAAATAAATAAAATAAATAAAACTTACCTGAGCAGGCAATTTTTATTTTAACCCTAGAGAAGACACAATCAAACCTGGGATTGATTAGAGTAAGGTTGACATTGTGGAAGCGTTCTAGAACATTGGGGAGGGGAGGGGGAAACTATTCCTCAATTCTACATATTAATACAGAAGCTTTCATTTGAGTAAATTGCTGATTTCAGCAAAAGAACCTCACCAGACTGTTTAACATTTGGAAAGCCTTCTTTTTTTCCTACTCTGTTGCCTCACTTGCTGAATTTCTAGCTGGTGTATTTGGAAAGCCAGATGTTATTTGATGCTATTTGCTGTTCCTCTATTTGTATGGTCTGACAATAAGAGAAATAGGCTCAGCTTATTACATTGTAGAAACTACAAAAACAGATGGCTGAAATTCACAGTTAAGTGATGCTGGCAAAAATCTATCTTCATATGATGTTCTCTGCTTGAAGGTCTTCGTCCAACCTTGTAGTGAAACCAATCGCTTTTTTTCTTTTGATTTTTCAATGTGAGCATAAATGCCTAATTTTGATAATCCCATCAGTTTTAATAGGCAATATATTGCCATGAACAAGAGAAATTTGATAGAGTATTTGCCCTTTCCAAACTCTACCATAACAACAGGAAATATCAATTATAACAGGTGAGTACAGGTAACCCTCCAGTTACAACCACAGTTGAGCCAAGTGAGAAAGTTGTTAAGTGAATTTTGCCCCATTTTACGACCTTCCTTGCCACAGTTGTTAAGTGAATCATTGCAGTTGTTAAGTTAGTAACATGGTTTTCAGTGAATCTGGTTTTCCCGTTGACTTTGCATGTCAGACGGTCCCAAAAGATGATCACATGACCCCAGGACACTGCAATGGTCATAAATATGAGTCGGTTGTCAAGGGTCTGAATTTTGATCACCTGACCATGGGGATGCCAAGTGTGAAAAATGGTCATAAGTCATTTTTTTTCAGTGCCTTGTAATTTCAAATGGTCACTAAATGAACTGTTGTAAGTCGAGGACTACCTTATGTGTTAATACATGGTAAATCTCTTAGAGGAAGATCCAACATCAAGGAACTTTCTACTAGAAACAAAATAGTTCAAGCATGACAGAGAAGGATAAATTTTTTAGGCAGTAAGTATAGTGAAGTCAATTTTCCTGTAGCGCTAAAGCAGAGTAAAATGAAGCCGGTACTATACAGCTTCAGTGTAGGTATCACCTAATATGAATAGCACTTAGCAATAGCACTTAGACTTACATACCGCTTTACAGTGCTTTACAGCGGTCTCTAAGTGGTTTTACAGAGCCAGCATATTGCCCCCAACAATTTTGGGGTCCTCATTTTACCCACCTCGGAAGGATGGAAGGCTGAGTCAACCTTGAGCCTGGTGAGATTCGAACTGCCAAATTGCAGGCAGCCGGCAGTCAGCAGAAGTAGCCTGCAGTATTGCACTCTAACCACTGCACCACGGCGGCTCAGGAAACATCTGTACAAACCTGCAGATTACCTCTGCCGTAAGTAGGGGATTGGGCAGATACAGACAGTTTCCTTTTGTGAGCTGTTCTGACTTGAGAGATCAACTCACTCTATCTAGTTGCAAACTTCAAGCTAAAGCATAGAGATTTATTCCTCTCTCCATTAATTTGAAATTATATTTCTCCTGGCATGTTTCTTCCAAGTATGCTTTCATCTTTAGGTGTTTGGACATCCTTGTGAATATGACTGATGCACTGTGTACAAATACTGTTTTCTTCTTTGTAAAAAGGCACTGAAAATGTGCCAATTGCAATCTTTAAAAATCTCTGAAAACAAGCATTCTATTTCTACCAAATAGTCGTTCCACGGGTGCTTTTTTTTCAAGAGGCAACTGGACTTCCTTGTTTTTCTTTGAAGACGTTTTGCTTCTCATCCAAGGAGTTTTTTGGGAGATAGACCCAAAAAACTTTAACCTTAGACTGTCTACTGTCGACCTCACCCCATTCCTAAGAGGTCTGTAAGGGGCGTGCATAAGCGCACCAGCGTGCCTACCGTCCCTGTCCTACTGTCCTATTGTCTTCATCTATCTGTATTCACTTTGATTATGTTTATGATTATACCTATACCTGCTATCTTGTACATGTTTGACAAATAAATAAATAAATAAATAAATAAATAGACATCATGACTCAGCCTTCCATCCTTCCGAGGTGGGTAAAATGAGGACCCAGATTGTTGGGGGCAATAAGCTGACTCTGTGAACCGCTTAGACAGGGCTGTAAAGCACTGTAAAGCACTGTAAAGCGGTATATAAGTCTAAGTGCTATTGCTATTGCTATCTCTGGTCTACAACACAGTCCTTTCAGCTGTTCCAAGAAGATTCCACACCCATTTGCGCTACTCAGGTGACTCTGAGGACACAGATAAACTTCCAAGTGGCCTCAAAGTCTCTGTTCTTGATAAGCCAGCACAGTCTCTCTAAAACAGTGGTTCCCAACGTGGGGCCCACGCCTCACAGGGGGGCAATTTGATTTTTAATGGGGGCAATTGGAACCTTGTTTAAACCAAGTTAATGGCCTTTTAGGCTTCCTCCGCATGAGTAGGAGTTCACTTTTTGAATAGTAAGAATTATATGTCACGGGGGGGGGGGGTGTCAGGATTTTAGAGGTGCTTAGGTGGGGCCATGGCCAAAAAAAGGTTGGGAACCACTGCTCTAAAAGAATGCAAATGACCAGCTGTCTGCAAGGAATATAAATCCTTCCATTCCTCACCATCCAGTCAGAGCTGAACAAGCTTCTTGGATGAGAAGTGAAAAGTCATCAAATAAAAACAAAAAGTCCAGTTGCCTCTTGAAAAAAGCACCTTTGGGACAACCATGATCTGCATCTCTGAGAATCTTCTCTCATGAGAATCTTACCAAATAGTCATATTTCCAGTTGACTGTCTCACATTGATTGTAATTAATAGCATAACATGTCTAAGGAGAAGCCACACCTCTTAGAATAATGCCATTGAGTTAGCGATGACTACTTCTCACTCCTCTTTTTATAGTGCTAAATTCTGAATGGTTTGTGATTTTAGGGATAATAAAACATTATTCTGTTTATCTCGTTAATTTTATTCCTATTCACTATGGACTTTTTCCTAGATTTTACATGTAACTTCAGAACCAACCTGAGATTTGAGACAACTTTCCACAAAAGGAATTCCTGCATCTTCCCTTTTAAATTCAGCCTCCAACAACAACAGGGTAAAGAGACTAAATGTTGCAGTAATAAGTAGGAGCTATACACCAGCCAAATGGCAAATTTATTACTTTTTAAATGTTATTTATATCCCCTATATCTCCAGGCCTAAATTGGGACTAGAACTCACATTTCTCCCAGTTTCTGGCCTGGTACCTTAACCAAACTGGGTCCCTAAATCCAGGGGTGGGTTCATACTTACCTCGCTGCCGGTTCGCTCCCTCCCACGCCTCGTGGGCATGCGCGTGCTTCGTGTGCGTGCGCATGCGCAGTAGGAAAAAAATACCCCCCAAATCCCCCAAAAATTAAAAAAAAGCCAAAAAAAAAAGATGGCGACCGCATGCACAGTGCCGGAAGTTGGCTTCTGCGCATGCTCAGAAGGGGGGGGGAATAAAAAAATTCAAAAAGAATTCAAATTTTTTTTAAAAAAAAAGATGGCGGCCCCCACGGACCGGCACCGACCGATCCAGTTCAGTGACGTCATCGTGACATCATCAGCAGGTTGCTACCGTGACATCATCAGCAGGTTGAGGAACCCACCCCTGCCTAAATCATAAAACTAAATCATTATAATTAATCCAAGACTGAACAATTCTGTGTCAGAGGTACTGTAGAAAATAGAAATATCAACTCCTAATTCTAATCCGAAGGACAGAATGCAAGTATTTATCCCAGCAGGGATAGACAGTTAGAAATTCACAGGAAATAATGTAGTCAAGTAATCCAGAGACTTAGAGTAGAAATCCAATTAGCAGCAAATGAATTAGGTAAATAAATTGCCAAAATACAGGCCAGGCTGTGGGGGTCACCATTCATTTTATAGGAACAGAATTGAGTTGAAGTCAAAATTGAGAATTATTTGATAATCTAGGACAGCGGCCCCCAAATTTTTGGGTACCAAGGACCAGCTCCGTGGAGGGAGGTTCTTCCACGGACTGGAGGAGGGCATGGTTTCATGTGCTGCCTGCATTCCATGGGTGGGACTTCACTTGTTTGTGCAGTCCGGTTTCTGGCATGCTGCGGACTGGTGCCAGTCCACAGACCAGGGGTTGGGGACCCCTGATCTAGGGGGTCAGCACTAGTGACCCACATTCAAGTGCTTAAATCTTCTTGATCACCAACTCTGCCTTAAGATAGACACTGTAAGTTGCAAAGTAGCCTATTATCTTCTCAGGTATACAGTTTCCTTCGAAGGTTGCTTGTCTTAAGCAACAGTTGGTCTAAACTAGGGGCTATTTTAATTTTGCACTTCTATTTCTTATCCCTTTCTCCTTCTCTCTTTTCTATCTATTCCTCTCTTTGACCATTTGCCTTTGTTAGTTTTTAATCTTTAGGTTTTATTTTTAAAATTAATAAAGTTATGGTGTTTTTTTTAAAGCAATCGCTGCTTTGGAGTCCTCAATTAGAAAAAAGTGATTATTAAAAAAAAATAGTTCCATGATGGCCACCTTCAGCTATCAAACATTAGACATAATTCGGGATGACTTGGCAGGATTTGTAGTTGTGGAGTAATTTCATTGTGCAGATAAACATGGGAACAAGGACTTAATCAGTCTTCCATTACTGAGTGTGATTGCACTGACTTTTTTAATGCTAAAATTGGCAAGCCACCAGCTAAGCTGTCCTGGTGTGATTAGAAATATTAGAAATAAAATGGTTTTATTACAGCCTCTTTGCCTCAGTTTCTACACTGTTAATTAAAAGAAGAAGCTTGAATGGTCAGCTTTAACAGTTTCCATTTGGGAGAGATAGGAACATTCTGAAAAACTGCATTTGGAGTGGGTGGCATTTCCTCTTAGGCCTGCAGCGTTCCGTATATTTAAGAATACATGCCACTTTCAAAATTAAACTGAGGTTTAATGAATGAGCTAGGTTATTTCTCCCCATTTCAAGGTATAAATAACTTTATAGTGCTTAGTAAACTGAATATAAAGTTCCATTTCTTGGACTATTGTCACAATAAGGGAAATATGTTTTTGTTCATGCAATACAAATATTACTCCTTTTCATTAGTGGGCCATTGCATATTTCCACATTTGCAACAGCAGGTCCTTCAACCATCCAGAGGAAATGGATGTACATATGAAATGAACTCAGAGCAATGCAATGAGGTTAAAGGAAACTGGCCAGCGTGGTTTGTCTTATCCAGTGACCAAAATGCAACTCTTATCTATAATCCTTAGCCATGAAAGCCAGTTGTGTGTTTTGGGGTCAGTGACTTTCTCTCAGCCCAGCCTACCTCAAAGAGTTGTTGTGGGGAAAATAGAAGGAGGAAGGTGTGTTGGATATACTCACTGCCTTGATTTATTTGTAAAAATAATAAATTTTACAAATAAACTCAGTACTAGTAATAAACGAATACTGTAACAAACAGTAATAAACTCAGAATCTGAGAATCCGAGCTATTAAGGTTTTTAAGATATATTTTAAATGAGTGATTAGAAGAATTGCATTAATTTGGTTTTTGTTTCTTAGCTTTTGTGGCAAACTATGCAAAAATACCCTTTTGAGTCTAACATCACCAGGATATGCCAATCATTTTAAAATGTGCAAAGATGCAATACCACCCTGTATCAGTTTATTATTTCCTATGCTGAATGCATTTTTCTAATCATTTTCTACATGAAATTCTTTCTTCAAAGCCTCATGTTTTCCCCTTTATTTTTATATAAAGAAATTAGAGTATAGTAAATTTTCACTGCAAATAATTGTAACTTTTTTTTTTAATCCCCTCTGGTTTCCTGTTGATGAAGGGTGTGTTAAAAATACAGACATGATGCAATGGTTTTTCAAGTGAACTGAGACAGTACCTCAGCAAAATTTGTCAGAGATTCTGTGACTGAGCCCATAGCACAATTTCATGTCTTCTGGGCATTTCACCAATTTAGCTGAACTAATCCAGAATATTGGTGTGAAATCCAGGATGAGCTTTGTACAGGAAATTACTGTAGATTGGAAATTCCAGGCAAAATCACCCATACATTTGTAGGCAGGTATTACAATTAGGTTGAGAGCATCCAGCTTTATTTCTCTTGTCACAACTTCTCTAGTTAGAATCGAATCGAATAGAATTCTTTATTGGCCAAGTGTGATTGGACACACAAGAAATTTGTCTTTGGTGCATATGCTCTCAGTGTACATAAAAAGACAAGATACATTCATTTGTAGATGTGATAAGCTGTTATTTGATTCCGTAGTGAGATAGATGAAGACCAACGAATTGTTGATAGAAACATAGAGGCGTTAGAAGAGGCCAGTTGGATCATCAAATTCTTGATCCTTATAGGAATCTCTATTAAAAAGAAACTCCGCTGAAGATGTTTACGTAGCTTGGTAACAAAACTTTTGGAAACCAACTCACAAGCTCAGAGAACGAACCTTCACCCTCATCTATTAAAAATCTCAGAAAGAAAGGATATTTAATGTCTATTCAACATATCCAGTGGAAAGAGTGTTCATCTTTTAGGGGAATTGATTTCATGTAGAAGCAACAATGGAGCATTTGTAGATTGGGGGATTCCTGGATATTGAAAACTGATAGACAGTTCTGGATCGGTTGCACTTTACTAGTATAATGAAATGTGTGGATGCTCTTAGGGGACAAAAGGAAGGCATACTGTTTAGGAAAAAGCCAGACAAGAGAGTGAAGAGCCTTCATTGGCTTAATTGTCAGAGAAAGAAATTTAGGAAGGATCCACTCTAATTGGTCAAACAATTAAAAGTGGCAGCAGAATATTTGTATGTTCGGACTTGCAAAATTCTGTTAATGTAGTCTTACAATTTAGTAGATTTTTTACGACTCAGGTGACCCTGAGGATAGAGATAAATCTCCAAGTGGCCTCAACGACTCTCTAAAAGAATGCAATTGACCAGCTGTCTGCAAGGAATATAAATCCTTCCATTCCCCACCATCCAGTCAGAGCTGAAGAAGCTACTATTGAGAGAGTCTTTTCCAGGGGTGAAATCCAGCAGGTTCTGACAGGTTCTGGAGAACTGGTAGTAGAAATTTTGAGTAGTTCGGAGAATTGGTAGCAGAAATTTTGAGTAGTTCGGAGAACCGGCAAATACCACTTCTGGCTGGCCCCAGAGTGGGGTGGGAATGGAGATTTTGCAATATCCTTCCCCCAGGAGTGGGGTGGGAATGGAGATTTTGCAGTATCCTTCCCCTGCCACACCCACCAAGCCATGCCCACCAAGCCACGCCCACAGAACCGGTAGTAAAAAAAATTGGATTTCACCACTGGTCTTTTCTATTCTAAAATGCCTCTTGTTTTTCCATTTCTCCCCAACATAGATATAGCTGTGACAATTACTGTACACTGTAGACATTAGGTTAAAATATGAATTGCACGGGTATTTTAAATTATATTTTTCAATTTAATTTTAATGTTTTAAGCTTCATATCATATTTCAATTGCAAGGATTATTTAACTTTTCACCTTGCTTTATTATGACATCCACTGTAGCATATCATCATCCTAAAATGTTTTGCAGCAGAGATCTAATATATACATTTCATAAGCAACGGATGGTGGGTTTTTGGTTTTTTTTACAATTTATCAATGGGAGTTAACAGAATGAGGCATCTTGGTAACTGAGTGACTCTTTCAATAAATTGAATGAAATACCAATTACATCTTGATGAAAAAGGCAGGGAGAAAGACTTCAGGGAAAAAAATCAGGTAGCAATTTTGAGATAAAAGTAAAGGAGAGAAGTTATATACCAGGATCTAGCCTGTATATATCAAATTCATTGGAAACTAATAGTGGGGAAGTGCATGCAAGTAAATGCAACTTCTTTCTTACAGCCTCAATTATATTCCACTTATGACAAAAATGCAGTATTACCACAGAAATTTCTTATCGAAAGAAAACTAAAATATATTTCTCCTCAGAATATTCCTGAAGTGACAGGAAGTGACTCATTTCACATGACTGACAGAATGGGAATTGCGCACTGAACATTTGGTCAGTTTTAATTTATATTCTCAGTCCCAACATTTGGTCTCTGTAATGTATGGGAGAAGCAAGACAGAGACAGATGTTCCCGTGAGTTGAACTCTGCTTAGGAGACACGTCCTTCAAGACAGAGGAAGGACAAGGTGTTTTCCAAATATCCCTTCTTGCATCTGCAGACTTGTGAAAGGAAATGATGCAATATACAAGAAGAAAATGAGATCAACAAAAAAATTTCTACCAGTTCAAGGTGCCCATTCTGGGAAAGATAGTTTGGCTCTTGCTTATGGTTATGAATAGTTAATGTTATTATAAAGAGTTTTTTTTTTTAAATCCACTGATTCCATGCTGACATTAGCCTTTCAGAAATGAATGCTTCACAAGATGAACTCTTTGTTTAATCTCCTGTTAATTATATTTCATGATTACGAGCCAACACTCAGTGTCGATCCATAATACTGTTGCTTCTCAAATATTTCTTCTAGCCATTTGATACTTTGTTCAGTCAAATAAAATACTTTTTTATTATATATTTAATCTCTTTAAAATAAAATCATTTATCTTCTTCCAGTATTTGCTTGCTACCAGCTTTGTTTGATTGATTACTATATGTGTTACTATTCAACCTTGTAATACAGGCATGTTCCTTTACATTTCTTCATTATAATAATTTTCCAAGAGGGAAAAGTCGCCCATTTTAGGAGCAGCACTGTAAAAGAAATGTTCCACCCATTTGTTATCTACTAAACTTCTTCAGCTGATAAATTTAACACTTCTTTATTAACCTGTTGATTCAATTCAGAAAAAAAGTTTAGGCTTGGAGTGGAAATCACAGAACAACAAAATGCCAGCTTTTGCAAAACTGACTTGGAATCTGTGGCAAAACAAAACTAAACATTTATTTTATTGGCCTTAAAAATAACTTCCTAAGGGCTTAACATTACATTGATTCTGTTTAAATAAAAATCTATTTTGATCAGAATCATTGTTAGTGGAAATTGGGCTGGGAAGGTAGACACAGTTTGAAGCTCCTTTTTCAAGATCAAAAGATTAAACTTATAAAAGGAGACTAGATAATTCAAGGTTGAACATGTTTCATTTCTTGGATTTGCATTTTGCAGGATTCACTGACGAAAAAGAGTTTAGGCTTAAAAATAATAGTGTGTGTGTGCGTGTGTGTGTGTCCGTGCACACAAGAGAGAGCGAGAGAGCGAGAGAGAGAGAGCAGGGGTGGGTTCTAACTTACCTCGCTGCCAGTTCGCTTCCTCCCGTGCTGTATGGGCGCGCCTCGTGGGCGCGCGCATGCGTAGTGCCGAATTTTTTTTTTTTAAAAAAAGCCAAAAACAAGATGGCGACACATGTGCAGTGCTGGAAAGTCAGCTTCTGCGCATGCGCAGAAGAAAAAAAATTAAAAAAATTCCCCCCAAATTTTTTTTTCCAAAAAAAAAACCCCCCAAAAAGAAGGGGGGAGAGAGGGAAGG
>QLTV01004101.1:2158197-2173208 GCA_003457575.1 Thermophis baileyi | reverse complement strand
TGGGGGGGGAGAGAGAGAGAGACAGAGAGAGAGAGAGACAGAGAGAGAGAGAGAGACAGAGACAGACAGAGACAGAGACAGAGACAGAGACAGAGACAGAGACAGAGACAGAGAGACAGAGAGAGAGAGAGAGACAGAGAGACAGAGAGAGAAGGGAACCCTTTTCAGTTGCATGACCACACAGGGAATGACTTCTTAGAGAAGTCAAGCTAGTATCTTGGTGTCTACTATAAGACACTCTTTTTCCCAGGTTTGGGCACTATAGTTTGTTCAGTATAACTATATACTGTATTTTTCAGAGTATAAGATGCACTGGAGTATAAGATGCACCTTAGTTTTTGGGGAGGAAAATAGGGGGGAAAATTCTGCCTATCTGGCTCGCCTCCTTAGTCTGGTCAGCTTCAGCGCATTAGTTTGCTGGTTTTGAGTGTGCGCGCGTGCTTTTTATCCCCTGGTTTGGGATAAAAAACAGCTTCTAAAGCACAGCTGATTGTCGGAGGGAGCAGCAATGAGAAAAGCAGGCAAAGCATGGAAGATCGCTTCACTCGCTAGCGCTTCGTTAGGGCTGAAAAACAGCTTCTAAAGCACAGCTGATCGGTAGGGCTGAAAAACAGCTTCTAAAGCACAGCTGATCGTCAGAGGGAGCATCAATGAGAAAAGCAGGCAAAGCGCGGAAGATCGCTTCACTCACTAGCGCCTCATTAGGGCTGAAAAAAAGCTTCGAAAAAGCTACATTCGGAGTATAAGACGCACCCAAATTTTCAGCCTCTTTTAGGGGGGCGGGGGAAGTGCGTCTTATACTCCGAAAAATACAGTAACTGTAAAGTAACTTTCTGTGGTGTAATACTTAAGATGCTGGACTAGAAGTAAGAAAACCTAGGTTCTAGTCGTCCTTTAGGCACAGAAGCTAGTTGGGTGACCTTGGCCAATCACTCGCTCTCAGCCGCCAAACACCATCAAGTTTTATGATATGTAGGCTGAAAAACCATCACCTCAACTAAGCAAGCACAACACAGACATAGTAGACCCGGCAACTAAGTGGGACAAATGATAGAAAGAAAAGAAAATGCACTTTTTTATTTTATACCTGTATTAAAGAATATTTATTTCATTTTAAAATGTTTATTTTTTTTCTAATTATTATTACTTCTATTCTGCCCTATAATTGATGTTTTCTGTCTGGATTATAGAATTAGAAAAATGTTGAAAATTAAAGAATATAAATACATGGGAAAAATATTAAAATTATGAAAGCAATCATGGATTTCAGTATTTCTGGGACGGAGATTTTTTTTTTTAAAAGATTCCAGCTGTGATTTAAAGAAAAAATTCACCCTTTTCTAAACTATAATGTTCTGGAACAAAGCTTAGTGCATAATCCTTACATAAATATCCATCATTAGTGGGGAATTTCAAAAGATTCTGTTTTTCCACACACGTTTAGAGAAATATTTCTGTTCCGCTAAGTTAAAAGAATTAATTTCCTGTTCTTTCTGTATTAGCTCTGGTTTGTGCAACAGGCCCATTTCATTAGGTACCCCTCAGCTTACTAATATCTGCCAATCTAAATCATTGGTTCAGTTTTTGATTCAACCTATCCCGACTTGAACCCTGAAGATGGGTTCAAATTGCAATTTGCCATGGCCAACTCGCCACAGCTAACTTGCCACAACCAACTTGTCACAGCCAGCTCACTGTGGAACTAGAGTTACACTAATATCAAAGAAATGGTGGAATAGAATCATTAAAGAAAGGATGGAAAAAGAGGGATAGAATGAAATGTGAATGGCAAAAATTAAAATAATTTTAATTTATTTTAAATAATTAAATAGAATTGTTAAATTGTCCCACAGTGAGGACTGGTTGAAAATGGGAATGCCATAACCAACTTGCCGTGGCGAGTTGGCCATGGTGAGTTGGCCACAGCAAGTTGGTTATGGCATTCCCATTTTCAACCAGTATTTTCATTATGAATCGTAAATTCTTACTTAGTTCACCAAGTTATAAATAAAATATTGTGAAGATAAAGCTCCCTGCTATTACCATTGTTAAACTAACTTATGCACGTACAACATCAAAATGCATCACATTTGTTTTCTGCCCTGTCCAAATGAAAATAATGCATCACAATAGCAATAGCACTTTGTCTTATATACCACTTCACAGTGCTTTATAGCCCTCTCTAAGCAGTTTACAGAGTTAGCATATTGCCCCCAACAATCTGGGTCTTCATTTTACTGATCTCAGAAGGTTGGAAGGCTGAGTCAGCCTTGAGCTGGTGAGAATCGAACTGTTGGCAGTGGGCAGAGTTAGCCTGCAATACTGCATTCTCACCACTTCGCCATCATGGCTCTTATACCTCCTTGTCCGATTGATTGCCATCATCTTTGCTGTTTGTATCTGCAAACATAGACTAAAGTTATGGAATTCAAGTTACTCATTGCTACAAAATGTGACAAAGTGATAAAATACATACTGTATATTCTTGCTGCCTGTCTAAAGATGGAGATAAAGCTTTGTTAAAATCTACCTTGTTTTATTAAGGCAACTTAAAAAAAATAAAAAATCTTCAAGAACCCCACCTGGTTAACTTTTGTAAACTGAATTATATGGTGGGATCAATTGACTAAACTTCTGTTCCATGTCCTACAACTGTGCTTCCTGCACTCCACTCCTCCATTGGGTAACTTAGTTTTGGAACAGAAAAAAAAAATATTAGAGAGAAGCTCCCTGAATGGGATGTAACTAAAGATGACATTATGGTGCAGCTATCAGAGTATTCCTTCTGATATATCATTATAAGTAACATAGAAGTTTTCTCCCAGTATCTGGCTAACAATATCAGAGCTCCACAGAGGAAGGCATTCACATTTCTTGCTCAGAAACTATGCCTTTAGCATGCTTTGAAGAAAAATCTAATAAATGCCTAATGGAACAGTACCTTTGCCCCTGTGGTGCTGGCCAAGTGGACACCATTACTCACCATGTCTTCTACTGCCTTATTTATAATGAGATTAAGGGGAAAACATTGATGATAGACAAACTTAAGGAGTCAGATGCAGAACAATTGAATTACCCTGTAGATGTGATTCCATCTGTTAGCAGTCAGGTCACTACAGTTTGCTCTACTCTCTTTTAAACTCAGAAAAAAGTAGCATTTGGTTCAGCTTAATTCATGTTAGAGGTTTTAAGAATGTTGCCTTTCTTTATGCTTAGAAGTATTCTTTTTATGTCATGCTATGGTGTTGTAACCTACATTCACCACTATAAAATTATTACCTACGTAACCATTTTGTGGCTGGAAATATGTCAATGGCTCTGAGGGTCACAAGGATTATGTCCTGAGTTGGTAAGGCCGTCTTTGTGGGGAGGGGAGGGGAGTGAGTTGCGTGGAAATGGAAGCAAATGATATTAATCCTTGTAGACACTTAAAATGTTGCCAGTTATTTTAGTGAAGAAAGCAGGAAAAAGCATGAATCAAAACACTGAAAATCAGTGTTTTGATTCATACTAAATTTTGCAGAGTTGTCTGTGGTTGCCATGTGGAAAACTCTATAATAGATACCAACATAAGAAAATATTTGTAGCTCAGGGTTCCTTGTTGCTCTCTGAACTTGGGTTCCCCCCCCCATAGTTTCATTACCCAACTAAGTAATATCATCAATTACCTAGTTGAGTAATGAAATATCTGCAAGAAAACAACCAAGCTCAGAGAGCACAGACTCTACGATGGATGTTACCCATAAGGTGAGAACTATATCAAGTGGTGGTGCAGATATATTGAATATATATTTCACTTTCCTTTTGAAATAATGAAAGGCAACAAAAGAATAGACAAAATAAGTAGAATTTAAGATTAATTCAAGCTTGAAAATAATTACAAATGTGACATTAATAGAAGTATAATGCAACATCCTTTATTAAAACACTTCAAAATGGTAAATTGAAATGAGTCATTCTAACACTGAATTGAAATGCAGAGAAACCTCTTCAAACCAGATGGTAGGTCCAAAGCTGTACTTCCCTCTAGGAATTCCATGTTTCCTGGAATGATCCAATTTTCTCCATTTCAGTTCCTTCTGAAAAACCTTTTCTCTTTCTCAGTTCAATAACCTTTCTTCTAGCATGACCCAAAGGTGCTTTCTTTCAACTGAACTTTCTTGTTTTGCTAAAAAAACCAAAACATTTTGTTTCTCATCCAAAAAGCTTCTTCAGTTCTGACTGAATGGTGGAGAATGGAAGGATTTACTGCATATTCCTTGCAGCCATCTGGTCATTAGCCCTCTATCTAAGACAGTGGTTCTCAACCTTTCTAATGCCGTGACCCCCCCGCAACCCCCCTCCCGCTGCCGTGACCCCGCCCCTCCCCTTCCCCGCACGGGATGGTTCAAGAACAGCAAAGGGGACGTGGCAGGGGTGAAATGCTACCGGTTCGGGCTTGCCTACGGGTCGCCGGACAGCTGGTAGTGACAGAAGCGGGAGACTTCACCCAGACACCGCCATTTGGGTTCTTTTACCCTCTGCGCACGTGCAAAGCATTCTGGGCATGCGCAGAGGGTAAAAGAACCCAAATGGCGGTGTCCGGGCGGGTGGGTGAAGTCTCCCGCTTCTGTCGCTACCGGCTGTCCGGCGACCCACAGGCACGGCCGAACCGGGAGCATTTCACCCCTGCAGTGACGGTGGCGGGCTAACGCACGCAGCGACCCCTGTGAAATGGTCGTTCGACCCCCAAAGGGGCCGCGACCCACAGGTTGAGAACCACTGTTCTAAGAATTGTTGAGGCTCTATGCCTTCAGGGTCACCTGAATCCTGTAGTCTTCAATTTTTTTCTGGAAATCCTTTCATATACCTGCACCATTCAGAGGGCGTTCTTCCCAACAGAATGGAACAATTCACCACAGCCAACTCGCCATGGTCAACTCGCTGCAGGACAACTCACTGCAGGACAATTCAACAATTTAATTATTTAAAATAATTTAAAAATATTCTAATTTTTGTCATTCCCATTTCATTTTGTCCCTCCTTTGGCATCCTTTCTTTAATGATTCTATTCCACTATTTCTTTGATATTAGTGTAACTCTTGTCCCGCAGCAAGTCATCCCTTGGTGAGTTGGCCATGGTGAGTTGGCCGGTGGTGAGTTGGCCATAGTGAGTTGGCTGCAGCGAGTTGTTGTAGATCCCATCCCAAAATGCATAGCTAAATTTCTATAGGACAACCATGGAACAAACATGACCTGGACGACTGAGAATCTCCATAGACTTTTTTCTAGCACAGTATCTACTCAATGAAGGAGCACATCCCCATATTTTCTCTCTTTCAGTAGATAACATTAGGGAGCTATTATTGTATTTCAAAACTGTTTGGTTTGTGAATCAAAATATCTTTAATGTATCTCAGATCCAATTCCATATTTTACATTCTTAGTGGTCAGATAATGTTGACCTAAGATTTTCATTCACCTGCAGAGATGGGAGAAAAGAAAATTGTTTAATTTTGCAGCTCAAATTCCTATAGGCTCCTTCTCCTCTTTTCATTAGTCAACATGTCTCTTAATTTCCTCCTTAGTTTTGTTAGCTCCATTTTCTGCTGCAGGAAATGGCTATATTGCTTATGTTGCAGTAATCTTCTTTAATTGATTTGGGAAGTGTGCCAGTTGCTTCTGGTATTTGGGGCTGGTGTTTTTATGTGACTGGCTTTCTTCCAACAGCCATCGTCTTTGGAGTTCACTTTATCCCTTTGCTCCTTTGATATCTGGCATTCCTTGTCTTTGAAGGCTGTGCTTTCATCCCATAAACGTGGAACCATTGTTGACTATGAATAGAAAGCAAGTATTGTCTAGTATGAAAATATCCACAGATCACATTTTCTGATGTCCTTTGGTTTGCTTTTTAGTAAGTACTTGAGTCTTTTTTAAATATACATTCATATATTTCATAACATATGCATATGTATACATATATACATATAATTTTTATTGAGGATTTTTTTGAGAAGTTAAAAGAAATACAAATATTGAAAAGAAATAAAGAAAACAAAGAAAAATAATGACTAAGAAAATTGAAATTTAAGGCAGAGGAGGGGAGGGGAGGAGTGGAAAGGGG
The DNA here is from genome assembly GCA_003457575.1 of Thermophis baileyi. NCBI lineage: Eukaryota > Metazoa > Chordata > Lepidosauria > Squamata > Dipsadidae > Thermophis > Thermophis baileyi. The sequence continues at coordinate 2,167,105 of QLTV01004101.1, read as the reverse complement.
GAGGGAGGCGGTCTCTGCTCGGTGGGTCTGGGGGAGAGGAGGGACAGCATTAAGCTGGAGGGAGGGGTGCCAAATGAGACCCTGAAGCGTTCGAGGGGAGGAAAGGAAAGGAAAGGAAAGGAAAGGAAAGGAAAGGAAAGGAAAGGAAAGGAAAGGAAAGGAAAGGAAAGGAAAGGAAAGGAAAGGAAAGGAAAGGAAAGGAAAGGAAAGGAAAGGAAAGGAAAGGAAAGTCTAAACTTTTTTTTATAGTGGCTATAAATGCATTCATTTTACCCTCTCTCTCCCTATAAGGTTAAATCATAATTTACTTCTTTTCATAAACTATCCTTTCTAATCTTCAAACCCACGCATCACAAGTTCACTTTTCTCTTTTTTCAGCAAAAAGTCCATAAAGATTTTCCAATCACTGAGTTGTTTTCTCTAATCAAACAAATTAATTTTAGCTTTTCTGCTAGTTCTATCATCTTCATCAACCATTCCTCCATTGTGGGTGGTTCAGAATCATTCTATTTATGCACATATAATAGTCTCACAGCAGTAATCATGTATAAAAATAACCTTCCATGGCTCTTTTCTAATTAACTTCCCATTAAACCCAGCAAGAAAAGTTTTGGTTTTAGCTGAACATTGATATTTACGAACTTTTTGTATGTTTTTATGTACCTGAACCCAGAAGTTTCTGGCTTTTTTACAAGTCCACCAGGCAAAATAAAATGACCCTTTATATTGTCCACATTTCCCATATGCATACACACACACAAACACACACACACATTTTTGGGAGTCATATACCAATGGTACATAATTTTAGAAATTTTCTAAATTATAACATTATAATTATAATTGGAGAGAGACTGGCAAAGCTAGGGGGAGGAGTCAAGTGGGAAATTAGTCTCGAGTCCCACCTGGCACAAGAAGGCAAAATCCAGCCTTCTTTGAATGCCATTGAAGCTTATCTAATCCTACCCAGGAGCAAACTGTCAGTCTGAGAATATTCCTCTGTATAGGCTTGAGCAATAAATTAGCTAACTGAACTCTTGATGTGGGGACCTGTTTGTTTATGCCTGACGTGACATAATGTCAATTCTTTCAACTACATTTTCTCATTGTTCCATCAGTATATTGTGTCCATTTTACCAGATATCCCTTGGCTTATGACCAATCATTTAATGATCATTCCAAGTTAGGATGGTGCTGACATGTTTATTTCACTGTAGAACAGGGGTGTCAAACTCGATTTCATTGAGGGCCACATCAGGGTTGTGTTTCACCTCGGGAGGGGCGGGGTGAGCGTGGGCAGAGTGGGTGTGGGCAGCTCTTGTAGGGGGTGCCTATGGTGGCCCGAGTGCTTTGCCAGCGAAAACGGGCTCCCAAGCTCCATTTTCGGCTGTGATGGCTTCCTGCAACCCTCTGCCAGCGTAAACGGAGCTCGGGAGGGCTGCTTGCGGCCCTCCCGAGCTCCCTTTTTGGCTGCGATGACATCCTGAAACCCTCTGCCAGCAAAAACGGAGCTCGGGAGGGTCGCGTGTGGCTCCGTTTTCACTGGCAGAGGCACCACGGGCCAGTCCTTTGCTGTTTCCAGGGCAGTCCCACAGGCCAGATCTAAGCATCTTGCGGACCGGATCCGGCCCCCAGACCTTGAGTTTGACACCCTTGCTGTAGAACCTATTACTATTGTGTCCAAATCTTCCTACTGTCACTTTTGTCTTCAGAAATGAGGATGGGCCACCACTATAATTGGAATGAGATAATGTATGAAAGAGGGTGTTGTGACTGTCCAACTTTGTTTGCTTACCTGAGAAACAGCCCCCCTCTGGTTTCTTTACTCAGCTATTTGAGACAAGAGAAGAGGAAAGCAGGAAGCTCCATTCAACTTAGTAGGCCCAAATCTATTGCTGCTGGAAGTAATGGCTCTTACTTCCCAAGGCAACACTGGGCAACGGAAGGAGAAACCATTATCATCTCTCTTTCTGGGTCTCCTTTGTCAAGGTTGGTAGCAGTTGGTGGTAAGCAAGAGAAAAGCTTTTTCTAATGCCAGAAATTTGTGGTCCAGACCTGATGTCTTCAGATAATAGCCATGGGCTCACTACATTTTGGCATCTGTGATAGATTGCTCAAATGAAGTCCTCATGTCTTCTTACTTGGGCCAAAACATTTATCTTAATGAAATTTATCTTGAAGAGGGCTTCAGTTGGTAATAGAATTCACTATTAATATTGCACATTTCACAACATGCTAACACTGTCTCTAGTGGTATCCATGTTGGTGCAGGTCTTCTTCACACGTAGCAAGGAGTTTGGGCCTATCATGCAACATTCCTGGAGAAGGAGAATGGCAGAAGCCATCATGACCTCTTCCTTTTCTTCATTTCCAGTCCTTTGGTTTAGTTGAGGACTGAAGCTTTAAAAGTGCCACTGTCAGGGTCCTGAAGATCCCAGGACCCAAGATGGTTTCCAGGCAGGGGTGGGCTTCAAAATTTTTAGCAAGGGGTTCTCTGCCCGGTTGCTGGGTGGGCGTGGCCATGGTAGATGTGGCCTAGTCAGCCTCCTGCACCATGGCGGGGGAGGGCGTTTTTGACCTCCCCGGGCTACGGAGGCTTTCCTTGAGCCTCTGGGAGGGCGAAAATGGCTTCCCAAGGCCAGGGGTGGGTTCTAACTTACCTCGCCACCGGTTTGCTTCCTCCTGCGCCACGTGGCCGCACCTCATGGGCGCGCATGCGCAGTGCTGAAAATTCCCAAAAAATTCCCCCCCAAAAAAGGCAAAAAAAAAGATGGCGGCGCATGCGCAGTGCTGGCAACTCTGCTTCTGCGCATGCGCAGAAGAAAAAAAAATTCCAAAAAAAATTCCAAAAAAAAAAATCCCCCAAATTTTTTTTCAAAAAAAAAAGTTGGCGGTGTCCACAGACCGGCACCAACCGAACCGGCTCCATGACGTCACCAGCGGGTTGCTACCAGTTTGGGTGAATCAGTCCGAACCAGGAGGAACCCACCTCTGCCCCAGGCTCTGGAGGTCCTCTGGAGGCCAGAAACGGGCCCATTTCCAGCCTTCCCGAACTTCCGGTAGGCCTGTTTTTCACCTTTCCCGAGTCTCCATGCGTGTCCTGCACTTACCTGCATCCAAAACAGGCCGCGTGGGGACTCCTGGGAGGGGTGGGGTGGGGTGGGAGGGGCCAGCCAGGAGTGGGATTTGGGGGTTCTCCGAACTGCACAGAATCATAGCTAGAGGTTCTCCCAAACCCCTGCGAACCCCCAGCAGCCCACCCCTGTTTCCAGGCCTGACAGCCGCTCTTGTAAGGCATTTGTTTGAGGGATGGCACAGATTTTGTAAGAATCATTTGGCTCTTTTTGGAAAAAGTGTTTTATTATACAAATACTTCTTGCCTTTTACATAATCAAGGTTGTGCATCTCTGTTACATTTTTAGGACTTACCTGTTTGCATTTTTAGGAACCGACTCTCTTTCTCTGTATATATTTTAACTTGAATTTCCATGTATGCTTTTTTTTTTCTAAATCTATTGTATGCTTTCTATTTTCATTCTAATCCCAATTTATCGTGCTAGGCACTATTTCCACATTACTATTCTTTACATTATTTCTGCCTCCTTAGTATTAATTCTAGTTTTATTTCCATAATTAGTCTTTGGTTTCTGAATGTCTTGATCTTTATTCTCCATGCACGTTAGCTTCCTTCTTTACCCAAATACTGGGAATTCTACTGCCTGTATTGATACATCTCCTCTTTTATTTATCCTTTATTTCTTTACTGCTTTACAGCATTATTGTACCCTTAAAATTTATTATGCCCTTCCCCACTTCCTTCTCCCTAGAATCCCTTGATTCTTTTGGCACCTCTCCTTCCAAGTGCCTGGTTTATGGTGTTGGTTGTCATCACATTTTCTTGGCGTTTCTTCAGAGACTCTCGTGGTTCCTTCCAGGAGAGCTGTTGACTGCCTTCCCTGACTTAAAACGAACCACTTCTTCCTGAGAATAGTATAGGACAAAAGATTGAGAGTTTAATTCTCAAGGTTTTAACTCTTCGATCTGGATCTGCATTCCTGTTTTCTCTCTCTCTCTCTCTCTCTTTCTGTCTCTCTCTTTTCTTTCTTTCTTTCTCTCTCTTTCTGTCTCTCTCTCTCCCTCTGTCTCTCTCCCTCTGTCTCTCTCTCTCTTTCTTTTTTCTTTCTTTCTCTCTCTTTCTGTATCTCCTTTCTTTCTTTCTTTCTTTCTTTCTTTCTTTCTTTCTTTCTTTCTCTCTCTCTCTCTCTCTCTCCCTCTGTCTCTCTCTCTCTCTGTCTCTCTCTCTCTCTCTCTTCTCTCTCTCTCTCTCTCTCTCTTGGTTGGCCATATTATTGTAACCATCATGTGCAATTCTCAACTCTATTAAGAGATTTTTAAGGAGCATATTTGTCATACCGGTTCCTGCAATATCATCAGTGCCATGACATCCTTTAAAAACACTTTTTGACAGTCACTGTTGCAGGGATGGTGAACACATTCTTTTGCAATTGAAAAATAAACCATTAACATTCTTTGTTCTATACGGCTGTGGTCAGGTTTGCAGTTCAAAATAACAGAGGGACATTTTGCTGAGTTCAGAGCTACCATCATAATCTGTTTGACTGTTATTGCCAGGAACTGCATGATTTCATTTTGAATTGTTTTTCCAATTCAAGTATGCAGGTTTCTTGGCCAGTGGTTTTTCTTAGATGCTCCGGAGTTCATCATCAAGGTCAGCTTCACCTCAAAAACTTAAGGATGTCTCCTTTGCTCAGTATATACAGCTGAATTTTAGTGTCATGAAGAGCTGGTTTTAGTAGCAAGCATTTTTTTTACAGTGGCAGTGAGTCTTTTCACAACACCTCTCTTTAATGCTGAGATCAAGCAATTCTTTCACATATGTATTTTCCAAAGCACCAAAAGGCAAGATAAGAAACAATGGTTGGAAACTAACCAAGGAAAAAAGCAACCTAGAAGTAAGGACAAATTTCCTAACAGTGAGAGAAATTAACCAATGGAATAGCTTGCCTTCGGAAGTTGTGGATGCTCCATCACTGAAGGCTTTCAAAAAGAGACTGGATAGCCATTTGTCTAAAATGATATAGAGTCTCCTGCTCAAGCAGGGGGTTGGATTAGAAGACCTCCAAGGTCTCTTCCAACTCTATTATTCGATGTTCTATGGTATGGAATGTTTTCTGACATTTGCTGCTTTCTCACAGCTTGCCAGATTTTTCTAATCCTTTGTCCCTGTGGAACTCCATGTGGCTGGACTGGAAGAGTTTGCAACAAAATCAGTGTGCAACATTCTTGTTTTGGGGGGGTTTGAATTATGAGTTAATATGAGTTATCAGGGGGGGTTTCATGCCGCCACAATGTTAGAATTTTTTTTTAATTTTAACTTATATACCGCTTTACAGTGCTTTACAGCCCTCTCTAAGCGGTTTACAGAGTCAGCATATTGCCCCCAACAATCTGGGTCCTCATTTTAAGGATGGAAGGCTGAGTCAACCTTGAGCCGGTGAGATTTGAACTGCCGAACTGCAGGCAGCCGGTGATCAGCAGAAGTAGCTTGCAGTACTGCACTCTAACCACTGCGCCACCGTGGCTCATATGTTCTATAGAAATGTTCTATTTTCATTGCCTTTGGAGAACACGAACATTTTCACTTTGTGTGGCCAATACAGCTGAAAAATATCCTACAAGTTCTTGAACCGTCTGGGCTTAAGAAACAAAAATAGTTGTTTCGTGCATTTCTACAACCCTCTTCTGTGATCTTCCATTTTCTTCAAGGATGTGTATACAATAAGATATAGATATAAATCTATTTGAGTTATGGGTGCTGCAGAAGCTGCCAAATTACCTGGAACATTACATGTCTCTTCACCATTCATTTCCTCACTGGGGATGGAAGGCTCATTGTGCATATTTATGTCAATGTATCTCAAGGCAGCTCCTTCCTGCTTAGGAAGAAAATAACTTCCTTTCTTTCTTTTTTCTAGACGCTGCCCCAAATGGGCATTTCCTTCCTGTACTCTTAGGTGACTGGTATTCTGTACAATGGCTCTGAACCAGCAGTGGGTTGCTCCCAGTTCGGCCCGGTTCTTAGAGCTGGTAGCGGCTGCAGCGGCGGGAGGCTCCACCCACCCGCCCGGGATGCTTCTGCGCATGCGCAAGCACACACGCAAACCGGCAGTAAAGGGTTTTAGAACCCACTACTCACTCTGAACACTAAACTGAGGAGACAAATAACCAAGAACAAGGTTATTGTTCCCTGGAACAAGGGAAGCCATTAAGAATCTTAAAGATCACTATCTATTCTCACTTAGTTGGAGTCAGAGAAGCAGCAGAAAGCAAGAAGTCCCTCCAGATCAGGGGTCTCCAACCTTGGCAACTTTCAGACTTGTGGACTTCAACTCCCAGAATTCCTCAGCCAGCAAAGCAACGCTGGCTGAGGAATTCTGGGAGTTGAAGTCCACAAGTCTTAAAGTTGCCAAGGTTGGAGACCCCTGCTCTAGACTACATGTTGCCCCATATCAAAGTAATTTTCCGCAACTTTAAGACTTGTGGACTTCAACTCCCAGAGTTCCTCAGCCAGCTTTGCTGGCTGAGGAACTCTGGGAGTTGAAGTCCACAAGTCTTAAAGTTGCCAAGGTTGGAGACCCCTGCTCCAGATGGTGTTCACGGCCCTTATTACTCAGGTGAGCAAAGGTGCTTTGGATCCAGAGTGACCACTAACAGGTAGAGCATAGGTGCTAACAGAGGAATTGAACAGAGGACCCTTGTTCCCTTCAGATCTGAATTCTCCCCATCCCTAGTCCATATTCAAGGGATGGTAGAGAAGTACCATTGGGTTCTTCCTTCTCTCGGCTCGCCTTGCAACTCTTGCTGCTTTCTGTTATTCTCCTCTGCTCTCTTCCATGCCTGTTATGTTTCCTGTGCTGCTCCTCTTCTTCTTTCTTCTTTCTTCTTTCTTCTTTCTTCTTTCTTCTTTCTTCTTTCTTCTTTCTTCTTCTTCTTCTTCTTCTTCTTCTTCTTCTTCTTCTTCTTCTTCTTTCTTCTTCTTCTTCTTCTTCTTCTTCTTCTTCTTCTTCTTCTTCTTCTTCTTCTTCTTCTTCTTCCTCCTCCTCCTACTCCTCCTCCTCCTCCTCTTCCTTCTCCTCACATCTCTATGGCTCTGAGGCAAAAAGTGTATGTACACACCAGCAGGAAACAGTCTGGCCTTAGAGTTGCCACTCCCTCATCCTGCACAAGAGGCAGTTGCCTCAGTTCACCCCGTGGTCAGGTCAGCCTTGTCAGACAGTCCTCTCACCAGACAGGGCAAGATTGGAGGCACAAGTCCAAGGCCACACCCAAGAGGACTGTCTGCAAATGCTATATGGGAGTTGGCACAAGCCAGTTCGTGCACAATGGTGTTTAAGAAGTGGCCCCTGTATGACCATTGGGCCTGGCCCAGGGGTGAAATTCAAAAGTTTTTCCCTACCGGTTCTGTGGGTGTGGCTTGGTGGGCGTGGCAGGGGAAGGATACTGCAAAATCTCCATTCCCTCCTCACTCCAGGGGAAGGATCCTGCAAAATCCCCATTCCCTCCTCACTCTGGGGCCAGCCAGAGGTGGTATTTGCCGGTTCTCCGAACTACTCAAAATTTCCGCTACCGGTTCTCCAGAACCTGTCAGAACCTGCTGAATTTCACCCCTGGCCTGGCCTAAATCTCAGAATAATTGTACCAACAGAAGCAGCGTCTGCTTTGTGTACCTGTGTCCAAATTGTTGACCCCAATGGAGCAGCTTTTAGCAATAGCAATAGCACTTAGACTTATATACCGCTTTACAGTGCTTTACAGCCCTCTCTAAGAGGTTTTACAGAGTCAGCTTATTGCCCTCAACAATCTGGGTCCTCATTTTACCGACTTTGGAAGGCTGGAAGGCTGAGTCAACCTTGAGCCGGTGAGATTCGAACTGCCAAATTGCAGGCAGCTGGCAGTCAGCAGAAGTTGGTTCCCATGGGCCTTAACCAGCAGGGACAATGGCACTCTAACCACTGCACCACCGTGGCTCTAATCTGTTCTGAATTTTAGGTTCTAATCTATTCTGAATTCTCCAGAACTCAGAAGAGATCTGTGTCAAATCTTCCAAGGAGGGAACAAGAGAGCAGAGGTGGGGACTTCTCCTTCTCCAAAAGCTTGTTCTCCTCAGCGAATGTCACGAGCCCACAACATCCAGCCTCCACAAATCCCTTGCCATTGTCCCTGCTGGCTAAGGCCCATGGGAACCAAACGTTTTGAGGATATCAAGCTGCTACTATACATCCAGAGGGAGGAAGGCAAGGAAGCATTAGTCACTTGTTCTTCTAAGTGCTACCAACTCATAAGCTTCAGGCAGGAAGGGGAAATGGAACAGCCCAACCTAGGAACCACCTGGAAAAGGGGGCTTACATTTCTCTTCCACTCCTCAATCTTGAGGCTGATGATCTCCTCTGTGGTGACCTATCCTACTTACAGAATCAGGAGATCCCAAGCAACTCACATCTGGGCTACCACTAGAACTCAAGGCCAGTGGATCAAAGCCAAGACCTAGTCTTGGAGAACAGAAGATGCTTCTCCCCAACTCCAACTTTGCTTTGGAGCAATGGGGAGGGTCCAAGAAGAACAAACTCAGTTTGGGATGTGGGAGTTCGGCCAGGTGTCTGAGCTTGTCCCTCCAACCTGGCGCCCAAGCTCCATCACTCGGTCCTGGAGAGACATCCATAACTGCGCCATCTTTGTTGTGTCCCTCAACTTCTAAGTTTCACGCTGGCCTGCCAGGAGGGGATCTGCTGGCGCAGGTTGCTCTCCAGAGGAGATCCTTTCTTTCTTTCTCTCTCGGCCCCTTCCTCTGCCCCCCACCCCCCACCCCCATTCCTCTCGCAGCACCAAT
>QLTV01004101.1:2132894-2148415 GCA_003457575.1 Thermophis baileyi | reverse complement strand
GGAGGGGCACCCGCCTGGGCTTAAGACGTATGGGGGCTACGTTTGGGTCGAGGTTAAATGAAATAGGCGTCCCCACATACTTGCCCAAACCGTCACTGAACACATCCTGGAACTCGTCAAAAATGTCATTGAAGTGCGAACTGCTGACGGCGTTGACTCCGGTGACCCCTAGTCCGAGCGCGTCGAACCAGTCGAGCCCGAGTAGACTGGGGAGGCTGCCGCTGACAACAGTGAGCTGCAATGGGCCGGTGAAGGCGTTGAACTTCACGGTGAAACGGCCTTGACCCATGATGGGGATTCGGTTCCCCTGGTAGTCGGTGAGGCGTATCGTGGACTTTTGAAGGCGGGTAGACCGGAGACTCGGAGGGCGAGTTTCAGCATTTGCCATGCCACTATGGAAACAGCAGAGCCGGTGTCGACCTCCATTTCGATGGGAGCCCCCTCGATGGAAACGACGACCATGATCTTCCTGTTCCCACGACAGTCAGCTCTGGCGACCCTTGTTTGGTTCGTCTCGGGTCTTGGTGTCGCGGTTTTCTGGCGCGGCTTTTGAAAATCGCGCCGGGAGTGGTTTGACAGGTCTCCCCTGAAGTAGTCCTGCGCATGCGCGTCTTTCGGCAAAATGGCGCGGCAGACTTTTCACACCGCTGACAGATAGCGTCCCTAAATCGGCATGATGCCCTCGGATGCCACCCCCCGCAGCTGGCACAGACAGAGGGAGAGTCTCTTAGGGGTGGCATGCGCTTTCTGTCAGTGCGGCAGCCTTCGTCGAAGCTGCTCTCTGGGTCATCCAGGTCGCCCTGGTGTATAGCCGGCGGAGGTCTGGGCTCCTGCTTGGCGGCCACAAACCGATGCAAGGACTCGGCAGCCTTTGTCGAGGATTCCGCAGCCCTGGCTTCGTCCAAGGCGGCGGCCAGAGTAAGGTTTGGCCTGGCTATTGATTTATAGTCTCGCCCTCTTGCTGCATCCGCTGCCTGAATTCATAGCGCCGGACGACCTTGGACGGGGTGGTCGCATAGTGGGTCTTCAGTGTTACTTGAAGAACTTGCCATGGAACGCTCTGGACCGGAGGTGGGTCTGACAACGACTCCGTGGTGTCAAACACCTCGGGGCCACAGTGACTGAGAAAAACAGCTCTTTTACGGGTGTCGGTCAGACCCAGCATGTCGTTTGCCTCAAGGAAGCACTCGAAGCGCCGCATATAGTAGTCCCACTTCTCCCGGGTCGGGTCGAAAGGCGCCGGTGGGTGGAAGGTGGACATTGCGGCAGAAGGAGGCAGGAAGATGTCCGCCTGGCTGGTTGAAAGTGCTGAAGAAGCTAGTCACAGTTCTCCTGGCCAAGCCCTCGTCGCCACTTTTAGATAGTGGCTAGAGATGACAGGAGACAAACTTCCCAAACAGCTCTTTATTTCAGCTCTTGTATCAGCAACCAGCAAAGAGCAGTCTGACAGCTTGCCCTTTTATAGGGAGCTGTCAGACAGACCAGCCATTTTCCCGCTCAAACGCTGGACCTGGTTGGAACCATGCAACCATGCAACACAGTTATAACAGTTAGAACATAACAGGTTAAGGCTCCAAAGCCAAAACTTAGCCAGGAGAACCAGAATGTGGAGCAAGAAAAAAAAAACCATAAAGAAAATAATAGATATCACATTATAATTCAATCAACCACTAATGCAGTCTACTCTTATATTTCAATCTTGCCTAACAAAACCATGCTCCCTTCCACTTCTTTCAGTGTGCTTACTATTCTACAAAACCTTCAATCAGAAGATTTGTAGGAAGGTTTCACTCCATCAGTAACCCCTTTCTGTAGGCAGCTATGGAAATGGATTAAGTATTACAGTCAATCACTACTAGGAGGCAAACCAGGGTCAAATAATAAGTCCCATTATTTGAGTTGGTTGTAACTTTGGACGGTCACTAAGCAACCGGTCGTACATCGAGGGCTATCTGTACATGATCCAGGTTCAAAGTTCTGATAGTCAGGCCCCCTCTATGACTGAACTTCAGGCACTTAGGAACATGGTTACATGTATAGCCATTTGCAAAGTCTTGTGGTCACATGACTGTGTTTTACAACAGATTTGCCAAAAATACTGGCACTTACTTCTGGTTGTCAGCAAAACCATTTTTTGCCTTTGCAGAGCTGGGGTGGGCGTGGCCTGCGTGTGACGCAGCTGGCCGGCGGGCCACCAGTTTGACACCCCTGCTCTAGAGCAAACCACAATTCTGTTCTGCGATTCATGACATCATCACATGAATTGTATAATTTGCATCACTTGTGGCATGCAACTAATGCAAATTACACAATCTGCATTATTATGTCACGATGAACATGATCAGATGTCACTTGGCTTGCTCGTGGTTTCAACTCGCTGAAGTTGTGAGTGCGCCATCACTGGAGGTTTTTAAGAAGAGCTTGGACAGCCATTTGTCCGGAATGGTATAGGGCAGAGGTCTTCAAACTTGGCAACTTGAAGACTTGTGGACTTCAACTTCCAGAATTCTCCAGCCAGCACAGCTGGCTGGAGAATTCTGGAAGTTGAAGTCCACAAGTTTTAAAGTTGCCAAGTTTGGGGACCCCTGGTATAGGGTCTTCTGCTTGACCCAGGGGGTTGGTCTAGAAGACCCCCAAGGTCCTTTCCAAGTTTGTTAGTCTATATTCCAGGGGTGAAATCCAGCAGGTTCTGACAGGTTCTGGAGAACTGGTAGCGGAAATTTTGAGTAGTTTGGAGAACCGGCAAATACCACCTCTGGCTGGCCCCAGAGTGGGGTGGGTGAGTAGGGAGATTTTGCAATATCCTTCCCCCAGGAGTGGGGAGGGAATGGGGATTTTGCAGTATCCTTCCCCTGGAGTGGGGTGGAAATGGAGATTTTGCAGTATCCTTCCCCTGCCATGCCCACCAAGCCATGCCCACCAAGCCACACCACACCATGCCCACCAAGCCACGCCCACAGAACCGGTAGTAAAAAAAATTGGATTTCACCACTGCTGTATTCTATATTGCCTTTGCTGGTGGCTATTAAGATCTGGTAATTAGGTGAATCTCAGCATTCTCAGTGCACAGATACTTTGCAGACATCCTGGTTTTAGGGACACAAAATGGGCTTAAGATGTACGCAGGGAGAGTTCTGCTTGTCTTAAAGCACACGCAGCAACTATTTTTATGCCACTTCATAGAGGAACAGATGGATTATGTCAGAGGTTTTTGTGAATTACATCTCATTTCATCAGATGTACAAAATGTCCTTAATATGTATACTTACACACAGACATTTATGATTTAATGGTGGTTAAGTACAAACAATGAGGTCAAAACCAAGCAAAAGGCAGAAAGCAGAGACAGTGATGAATACCTGTCAGTGACCATTTACAAAACATCCATTGAACCATGATACAGCCATCCTTGCAGAGGTCACATAATTAATTAGGATGTTTTTAAATAGATTGTTTATTCTTGCCCAAATCCTAGGATCCATACCTCTTCATAAATTGTGTTAACTTTGCAGTTCACTGGTTTTTACTCTGTGGATAATATTTTAAACATGGGATAAAATAGACTGTAGTCTATGAATGATTACATCAGTATAAAACTTATGTTGTCTTTACTGTGTCACAAGTCCCTTTTTTCTTTGGTAAAACTGTGGATGGAATTGGAAAACATACAGATAGTTCTGGATATACGACTACAATTGAGCCCAAAATTTCTGTTGCTAAATTGTTAAATGAGTTTTGTCCCATTTTAGGACCTTTCTTGCCACAGAGCCGAGGTGGCGCAGTGGTTAGAGTGCAGCACTGCAGGCTACTTCAAGCTGACTGCTAGTTGCAGTTCGGCGGTTCAAATCTCACCGGCTCAAGGTTGACTCAGCCTTCCATCCTTCCGAGGTGGGTAAAATGAGGACCCAGATTGTTGGGGGCAATATGCTGACTCTGTAAACCGCTTAGAGAGGGCTGTAAAGCACTATAAAGCGGTATATAAGTCTAAGTGCTATTGCTATTGCTATTGCTAGTTGTTAAGTGAATCACTGCAGTTGTTAAGTTATTAACATTGACTGTTAAGTGAATCTGACTTCCCCATTGACTTTGCTTGTCATAAGGTCGCAAAAGGTGATCACATGACCTCGGGATACTGCAACCGTCCTAAAGATGAACCAGTTGCCAAGTGTCAGAATTTTGATCACGTGACCATGGGGATGCTGCAATGGTCATAAGTGTGAAAAATGGTCATAAGTCACTTTTTTCAGAGTTGTAACTTCGAACAGTCACTAAATGAACTGTTGTAAGTCGAGGACTATCTACACTAGGAAAAAGCTGCATGGTTTACACATAATGTACAATTTGTCTTTCCTTATCTTGGAGTCCATTAGAAATGTTGGTCTGAAGGTCTCTATCCCACTGCATGTACCGTGGAAAATAGTAACATATTAGGCTGTGGAAATCATTATTTTTATTTACAAGGGAGCAAGTCCTTTAGCGCAAGGATAGTCATCATGATAGTTATCAAACCACTGGAATTGAAACCCCTCTCTTAGTGACCATCAGACTCCACAGTAGCTTTGAATGTCTTGCTACCCAGAAACAAAATGATCCAAAAAAACAACCCCTAGAGGAGCATCTTTAGGAAAAAGAGCAACTACCACCCTTGCCTTCTGCTGCATTAGCCATGGCAGCCATTTTGTGAGAATATCACAGTACGCAGTGAAGCTGGATTGGATGGCCTTTTCCAACACTGTGATTCTGTGCCTCCAAAATGTCATATTAATTGGTCAGATAGAAATCTAAATCCTGTCTTTCCTCCAGGAACTCAAAGCTGCACTCATTGTAATCCCTTGTCCATGTTCTCCCCCCCCCCAACACACACACAAAATAAACCTGTGACATAGGTTAGGTTGAAAGATAATGGCTGGCTGGCTGAAAGCCGCGGTTGAAATTTCATGGTCAATACTGAATTTCAATGAGAGTTCCTTCCAGTCTTAATCCACACCTTAAGGACCACATCACAGAGGTTCGAAAAGGTTTGACCACTCATTTCGTAGTAGCTTTTGAAATGCAGCTCAGCAGGTGCACAAGGGTTGTGGTGAAGGTTGTTTAGAGCAAGGGTCTCCAACCTTGGCAACTTTACGACTTGTGGACTTCAACTCCCAGAATTCCTCAGCCAGAGCATGCTGGCTGAGGAATTCTGGGAGATGAAGTCCACAAGTCGTAAAGTTGCCAAGGTTGGAGACCCCTGGCTTCGAGCATATGCCCATAACAATTCCACTGGATCAGCGCTTACCTAAATGCCTGCCTTTGAGCTCTAGAAGAACAAAGAAAATTACAAATGGGGTTCATCTGTAATCAATACGCTGGAGTTCCGCAAAGCACTTGGCAGTCAGTGTCTGCCCTGTTTTATCAGATAGAGATGTATATCATGCCAAAGCAGATATTTCAATTATAAACTCGCCAGTTAGTCTCAAGAGTTGCAGAAAACAACTGAACAGTCTTTTCAGCACAAATCTTTTAAGAACCTTTTAAAGTGATCGTCTCTCATCACAACATTTTTATAGTTGGGAAAAAAAAATAACACTGATAAAATAGATTTCTAGTTCTGAAAGAATGGCATGGTCAGCTGCACATTAATGTAACCATGCAGCAGAATGAATGAATGAATGAATGAATGAATGAATGAATGAATGAATTTATTTATTTATTTATTTATTTATTTATTTATTTATTTATTAATTAATTAATTAATTAATTAATTAATTGGTCGGTCTGTCCGTCCAGGGGTTGGCAACCTTAAACACTCAAAGAGCCACAAAAGTCCTAACCGGAAGCCCCCCATTCAATTCTGGAGCCGACCGGAAGTCCAGTTCCCCCACCACAGAGTCTCCTCCTAGCGCGGCATCCTTTTTCCTCTGCTGACCGGAAGTCCGGTTCCCCCACCATAGAGTCTCCTCCTAGCGCGGCATCCTTTTTCCTCTACCTGTCCTAACCGAAAGCCCTATCAATTGTGGAGCCAATGGCAACAGGGAACCGCAGCAGACGGATGAAAGAGCCACATGTGGCTCCAGAACCGTGGGTTGCTGACCCCTGATTTAGTCAATGTGCATGTATAGAAAGAGACATTTTATTCAAAATTGCAACTGTAAACAACAAATATAAGATCCAGTATTAAAATATTTTGCTTCATTCTGTGTTTATAAGTCAACTCTAAGTGTTCACCTTTAATTGTAATCTTCAGTTCCTTTTAATTCTCTCTAGTATCCAACCTTTGAAGTTCCATCCTATCATGTTTTTTTAAAAAGAATTCAAAACAAAAGCATTTTCCCATGTGGAGAATTTTTATAATGAATCCCAAAATCTTATTTCAAATCCACCTGTACTCTTATTTCTAACTTTCCAAAATCAAAGTTCTAATAACCTTTTTGCTGTTTATTAATTTTTGCTCCTAAATTCTTAAACGTGTAATTTTTTTTTTGCTAAGGATTCGAGGAAAATCGCCCAGTGTTTTCAGATTTGATGATCCAAGGGTTCCTAATACGATAGTTGAAAAGTAGTTAATAAGCAATTTCCAAAAGTAATTAGAAAAAGAAGTGTGTGAATCCAGTGTCCCTTTTGAAGGTGCTAACTGTGGTTTGAGCAGGATGATATTCCCTCATTTCCAGAAGTGGGCTTCACATAAATTAACAACAGGTTCGCCTAGTGAACCGAAAATGTGAGCACACACATGCTTCAAAAACATGGAGATTTCATGCTTCTCGGGCACCCACGGTGAGTAGTGCAGGCTAGGCGCGGAAATCAGCTGGGCTGCGAGGGAATCTCTCTGTAAAAGGAGAAAAGGAGCATCGAAGGAGTATGTGACCCACAGTCTCCACCTCTCCTGATCTACAGGAACAGAAAAGTATATTTACAGTAGTAATTACCAGAGGTGGGTGTCACATAATGTAACACCCGGTTCGCCCAGAACCAAAAATGTGAGCGCAAAAACACGATTATATAGGACGGGATAGCGCTGGGGTGGGTGGACGGGCCCAACCGCTGGTCGGAACTACTGGTTCGCCCAAACCAGTCCGAACCAGCAGCAGCCCACCTCTGCTCATTTCCCAGAGCTCTAAATCTGCCAGAGACCACTGCCTTGCAGTTTCTTCATGAAGAGAAACTGTCTAGAACAAGGGTGTCAAACTTGATTTCATTGAGGGCCGCATCAGGGTTGTGTTTGATCTGGGGGGCTGGGGGGGGCAGGGGGCATGGCCAAGGTGGGCATGGCCAGCTCGACATCACTCGTTGAGGCTACGTTTTCAACCGCGATGGCCTCCTGCAGACCTCTGCCAACGAAAATGGAGCACAAGGCCTCCCTGGGCTCGCAGGAGGCTGCCGCGGCCAAAACCAGAGCCCAGGGGGGCCTTGCGCGGCCTCCCTGAGCTCCATTTTTGCTGGCAGAGGCACTGCGGGCCGGTCCTTCGCTGTTTCCAGGGCGGCCTTGCGGGCCAGATCTAAGCACACCATGGGCCGGATCTGGCCCCTGGGCCTTGAGTTTGACACCCCTGGTCTAGAACACTTGTGGATGATCTTGAGTCTCTCTTGAGAGGAAGCATGAAAAGCTTTTCACTGGCTCTTTATTCTTCCTTGGCTATCAGCTCTGCTTTTAGGAGACCTGTCTTCAGTTCACCATTTCTCCCTTGGAAGTTTACAGGTAGCAGATTCTCAAAGCACAGTTCTCCCTTTCGTAGAGACAGTTGTACCAAAACATCCCAAGTGAGAAAAACCTCCCTCATGATAAAGATAACATCAAGATATCAAAAGGAACTGTGGTGGTACAGTTTGCAGGCTAATTCTGCTCGCAACCTGGAGTCTGGCTCAAGGTTGACTCAGCCTTCCACCTTTCCAAGGTCAGTAAAATGAGGATCCAGATTGTTGGGGGCAATATGCTGACTCTGTAAAATGCTTAGAGAGGGCTATAAAGCACTATGAAGCGGTATATTACTCTAAGTGCCATTGCTATAAGATATGATGATAAAGCTATCATGTTAATTCCACTTGGAATGAACAGAAAAGGAGGAAGCCAGGGAAGCTGTGGTTTGTGGGAAAGATGACAGTACAAAGAAAACCCCTAGGCCATTCATACCCATTCCTGCCCTTCCTTCTCATTAAATAACTGCAAGAACAGCACATTTGATACATAGGAATTCCTGCAACAATCTCTTCTCCATTGAAATATGTATGAAATACATTTTCTTTGATGAAATGGAATGAGAATAAGTTGGACAAATGCAAAATGCCTCTGCTCAGCTTTACTTTAAATTAGCTTTCCTCAGATTGACATGTCACAGATGTGTTGGACTCCCGTTTCCTTCATTTTGAACCAACGCAGCTGTGCTTTCTGAAACCAGAAGGTATAATTTAAGACTGTGCTTGTGGTGAGTTTTTTTTCCCCTCCTTGCATGAAACCTCTGGGTCAATTCCAAATTTCACCTTCCCCCAAATCTTAAATTTGGCCTCCAGACCCTGGTATGTTGACCATGGATATGTTCTGCTTTCTGGCCTTTCTTCTGTGGCTGTCACACTTGTTTTCATTCAATTTCACTGTTACTAGTAGATTTGTATTTCGACAAGCAGGGGCCATCTTCCGTGACACTGTGGGACTTGGGAAACTGAGGCAATGGAGTTCTGATTCAACTGCTGTCCATGTAAGATAAAAGAGTGTAGATAGTTTTGCAGTATTTGTTTTGGAGCTGCAAGGTGAGCAAATACAATGTTTTGAGAAATCCTGCCTTGTTGTGTGTCCTAGATATTGGGTTTTATCCTTTGCCAAGGATGGAATGCTGCAGCAGGGATGGCTATGTGGTGCACAAAATTGCTGCCCAGGATGTGGAAGTGACATGGTTTTACTTTTTGTAACTGCATTTGAACTGTTGCTACATTTTCATCTGAAGGGTTTTATATATCTTCTTGTGAGTCACATTAAATGCCTCTGTGTGGCAGTAAGGCAACGTAACATTAATTTTGATGAATGACTGAATGGATAATATGGACTGAGGGAATTCACCGTGGGTCACTGCAACTCTTCTTGAACTAAAATCTGACTGCAGGCTTCTCTAATTTGATACCCTCCAGACATATGCTGCATGCAACATTTTGGACATTCATTTAACTCATCTGGAAAGGCATGAGATTGGAGAAGGTTAATTATACTATGAAGAATTTTCTGCAGGTTTTTTTTTTCCATTATAAGAATAGAAGCCCAAATAAACATGTACAACAGATATTTCTCTTACCATGAAGCATGACATTTCCTGAGGTTCTTGTAAATAATAAATTGTCTATGACATCAAGTTTCCTCTTCTATCTGAGTAATCTCTAGTCTCATTCCTTGGCACTGATCTCCATCTCACGTTTTAAAAGGCAATTTCCTACATTTGTGCTTTAGCAGTTTGGGATCCTGACAAAAGAGCCACCCGACTTGCTGAATCAACTTCCTGCTTGCTTCAAAATACTTCTATCCTGCATCTTAACAGAATGACAGAGTTGGAAGGGACCTTGGAGGTCTTCTAGCCCAACCCTCTGCTCAAGCAGGAGACCCTATGCCATTTCAGGCAAATGGCTGTCCAATCTCTTCTTAAAAACCTCCAGTGATGGAGCAGCCACAACCTCTGGAAGCAAGCCCTTCTACTGATTAATCAGGAAAGTTATCCTTATTTCTAGGTTAGTTTGCTCTCTGATTAGTTTCCGTCCATTAATTCTTGTCCTGCCTTCAGGTGCTTTGGAGAATAGGTTGACCCCCTCTTCTTTGTAGTAGTCCCTTAGATATTGGATCATTGCTATCATGTCACTCCTAGTCTTCATGGACTATGTGAAACTGAACTTCATGAAACTATAAAACTAACTACATAAAAACATTAAAATACAACAAGCTTGACCTTAGCCCTTCCCACAGACATGGAAAATGATAACATTCCCAAGCAACTTAGTAACTCAATTTGTCATTCAGAATATTGCAAGAGGAGATCTGGTACCTGTTGCCTCTTCGTATGACATTGTCAAACTTCTTGATCCCCAGTAGAGTTGCAACAACGATGATGTCACAGAATGTTATGGAAGGAAGAGTCAGCCATTGAACACTAGGGACTGATAGTATCTTGCTGGAATGTTAGTCTGGTGACATGAGAAATGCCAAGGGACCTGCACAGTGCTTCCCCATGTATTGTTTTCATTGAAGTCAGTGGGCCATACTTGACCTAAGTTATTTCCGGATTGCCTGGTGGCGACAACATTGATGTGACAGGAAGCAGTGTTTATTTTTCCCACATGGCTCTCTGCTACATGGAAGGTCAAGGAAGGTTCACATGAAAGTGCCATGAAGAAGCTCTGAGAGACTTTGCGGCTGACTGGAAACCAAATGGAATCAGTTGCAGTCATAACAATTATATGCTTAGAAAACAATTGGCTGCTTCTGATTTAGATACGGTAGGATGCGGGATTCCTGTTTTCGTAGCAAACATTTTTGGGCATAAGAGAAGTCATTGTTTTAACCTTGGATTGTTAAATGATTGGGCAATCATTTCAGCATTCAGTGTTTCAGCTTCAAAAGGACATTTGTCACCCCTAAAATGCCTACATGAAATTTGCAAATACTAATTGCTGTAAAGGTCAATATTTAGAAAGTGTAATTATAAATTAAATGGAAATTTATTTATTTATTTATTTGCTATAGTTATATCCCGCCTGCCCTTCAGGATTTCATGGTTCTTAGACACCTATTTCAGTTTTTACCCACAATAACAACAAAATGAGACAGAGCAACCTAAACAAGACCTAAGTCACCCAGTGAGTTTACGTAGTCAAGAAAGATTTATGTTTGGGTCTCCCTGGTCTTAATTTGATGCCTTAACTATTATACTGTACATACTCTTTCTCATATTATTATAAAGAGGAAAACTGGGCCTGAACTGAACATCTCTCATATATCCCTTTTCTCAATGTTGGCAATGAAGATGTATGGACTACAACTTCCACAATCCCCCAATCAGCATGTAGAAGTCCATGCATCTTCAAATTCTCAAGGTTCAGCAACAAGTTCCTAACTCCTTCAAATAGACCAATCTGTGACAGCCCTTCATCAGCTCAATTGTTCCTTAACAATTAGGAAATGCAGCCACTTTTCTTTGGACCAAGCCATGCTGAAATTCACAGATGATTTAATGATAAATGTTTTGTCGGCCCCATGCACTTTGATTGATATTTTCTGTCTTTTCTTAAGGATATACAGTATTTCAGGGGTTGCAATTAATATTGGGGTTCGAATCAGGAAAGGGAGAGAGTTATATTTGCATTGTATCTGATGTTACAGTACATTCATACTACATTGGTTAGTTGTGTATGCCCTCAGCCCAATTTATTTAATGGTTCAATTGATGTTGGTGTTTTAACCTTGTTAATGAATTAATCTGGATTTACTGAAGATGTTAATCCATAAATAGAATAGAATAGAATAGAATAGAATAGAATAGAATTCTTTATTGGCCAAGTGTGATTGGACACACAAGGAATTTGTCTTGGTGCATATGCTCTCAGTGTACATAAAAGAAAAGATACATTCATCAGGAATCATAAGGTATAACACTGAATGATAGTCATAGGGTATAAATAAGCAATCAAATCACATTAGGAAACAGTCAATATAAATTGTAAGGATACAAACAACAAAGTTACAGTTATGCAGTTATAAGTGGGAGGAGATGGGTGATAGGAACGATGAGAAGATTAATAGTAGTGCAGACTTAGTGAATAGTTTGACAGTGTTGAGGGAATTATTTGTTTAGCAGAGTGATAGTGTTCGGGGAAAAACTGTTTCTGTGTCTAGTTGTTCTGTTGTGCAGTGCTCTATAGCATCGTTTTGAGGGTAGGAGTTGAAACAGTTTATGTCCAGGATGTAAGGGGTCTGTAAATATTTTCACTACAAACTAATCAAATAAGCTGGGTTTGTGCAATACATTAAGCCCCTCTCAATGAGTCAAAGTTAATACTAAACACGTTGAGCATATTATGCAAGTATGGCCTTTAATTGATCTAGTTAAGCATGTTGTCAGGGTTCCGAGTAACACACCCAAAGAAATCAGAACTCTGAGGCAGGCAGGTCCCTCAAAGAACACATTTATTGGGTACATCATATCGGCACGGCCAATGAAAACCAACTCTGAAGTTTCCTGTGTTAAAAGTATAATTAAAAGAATAAATGTTTTCCTCCCGCAGTGTCCCAAGTCACTTTGTCCAATTAAAACCATTGACGGTTCCCTGGTCATTCCTCTCTTCCTTCCACTGCCACCTGTTGGGATGACTTTGGTTCCCACGGGAAGGCTCATTGTTTTGTCTGTGAGACACTCTACCTATTCCCCCCCCCCAGAGTACGTGGCAACTATGAAGCAGAAAAAGATGGCTTCAGCCAGGTTCGATTCAGAGTTGACACATGCCATTTGAATGCACTCTTTGTATTGAGGGCATCATTTTAACCTATGGAGTTCAAAGAAAGCTTTTTCTCCAGTACTTTTTTTTGAGGAACTACCATATGTGGAAACTGTCTCACTCAAGCCTGTAGGATGACCCCATTCCTCAGGGTAATAATTTATAGGATATTCCCATCAGTTCACAAAATCTTAGGTGTCTAAACTCTACCCTAACCTAAACTGTAATCCTAATCCATAACTATTAATTTATCATATAATAAAAATTGCACAAAACTGAACATCTTACCATCATAATGCATTCTTTGGAACAGACTTTCAGGGATAAAGCTGGTGTCGATCTGCAGTTGAACTGTGTTTTCTTTCCACCACAGTCTCTAAAAAAGCCACTTCCTTAGAAAAGTGTCAGAAAATAGATCTTATTGGGTTTTTTTAAGTTCTAATAACTGCCTCTTAGAACAACGATAGCATGCAGCAGTAGTGGGTTCTAAAATCCTTTACTACCAGTTCGCGCGCTCACTCATGCGTGCGTGCCGCTTCTGCGCATGCGAAGAAGCATCCCGGGCGGGTGGGCGGAGCGTCCCGGGCGGGTGGGCGGAGCCTCCCGCCGCCACCGCTACCGGTTCTAAGAACCGGGCCGAACCGGGAGCAACCCACCGCTGGCGTGCAGTTAGTTAAAAGGGACTAGCAGTAAAATGTAACACTGATTGTGACTAAATGCCCACATTAAAATGAGATGGGTCAGAGAGCAGGAAAAATGTATCTGGTCTTATCAAATGACTTATTTGATTTTAAGCAAGTTACAGTTTACCGAAAGGAATATAACTTTAACTAGAAAATATTATTAAAATAAAACTTTAAAAAAAGAAATAGAAGTGAAGTTTCTTGTCAGCAGGGTAGGTAAGTTAAATATCTGTGGTATGGAGAACATAATTTTGGATCTTCCCCAAATATGTTCTAAAGCTGCTTCAAAATCATGCTCTGCGCCATGATCAAAGCAGACTTTATTCTGTTCACATTTCCTTTGTAAACATTGTGGTTTTTTCAAATTTTTCCTGGATAGATTTCTTAAGTTTTCTACTTAGCTTTCTAATCAACCGTGACTCCATTTGTACACAGTGATATTTTCCTACTTCTTACCAATCATAAATTGTCATGTGAAGTCTGTGGCATACACTCCTAACCATTTATATCCATTTATCAAGGAAAAATTTCTATGCGTAGGAGTCCTTGAAAGAAATCTGTTTCTAGTTAATCGGTATTGTTGCTTTCCAGTAATATCACGTTAAAAATTCAATAGCTTTAGGTGATAGAATTCAGCACTTAGTTCCCCCTCCAACATCACAAGAAGTTAAAGATCCACAGTATCACATACACAAAGGAGTAGGGGCTGTTTATCATTATTTGTTTTGTTATCTTCTACCTTTGTTTTCAGGGTACAGATTCCAACTCATTTCTTATGCTTCGTACATTATGAAACTCTGCAAGAAACAGAAAAGGGAAAGAAATCATGTACATTAGCTAAAGTGACTGGTTTATTGCATATATGTACAAGTAGTTTTTGACTTACAATCATTTGTTTAGTGACCGTTCAAAGTTACAACAGCACTGAAAAAAGTGACTTATGACCGTTTTTCACACTTACGGCCATTGCAGCATCCCCATGGTCACGTGATCAAAATTCAGATGCTTGGCAACTAGTTCATGTTTATGACGGTTGCAGTGTCCCAGGGTCATGCAATCACATTTTGTGACCTTCGGACAAGCAAAGTCAATGGAGAAGCCAGATTCACTTAACAACTGTGTTACTAGCTTAACAACTGCAGGGATTCACTTAAGAACTGCAGCAAGAAAGGTCATGAAATGGGGCATAACACATTTAAACAACTATCTCACTTAGGAACAGAAATTTTGGGCTCAATTGTGGTCGTAAGCCGAGGACTACCTGTGTAACATATTTTAAGTTTGAATTGTCCCAAAGCCACAAGATACCCCATCCTGCTGCACCAAAAGTGTTCTGATGTTGGAATGAGCCATTTTAACCTTGCTGTAAGTCAGGTGTGTCAAACTCGATTTCATTGAGAGCTGCATCAGGGTTGTGCTTGACCTCAGGGGGCTAAGGTGGGCGCGGCCAGGGTGGGCATGGCCAGTTCAACGACACTCGTGTCGGGGGGCGGCTGTGGCGGACCAAGCACTCTGCCAGCAAAAGCGGGCTCCCGAGCTCCATTTTCAGCTGCGACGGCCTCCTGCAACCCTCTGCCAGCGAAAACAGAGCTCGGGAGGGCTGCACGCGGCCCTCCTGAGCTCTGTTTTTGCTGGCAGAGGCACCGCGGATCGGTCCTTCGCTGTTTCCAGGGCAGTCCCGCGGGCCAGATCTAAGCACCCCATGGGCCAAATTCAGCCCGCGGGCCTTGAGTTTGACACTCCTGCTGTAAGTAATCCAACTTCCAAATGGTTGGTTGTAAGAGCAGACTGAGATCACAGTGTTTTGTTTTGTTTTTTTACATAGGCCGTTTGTGGTAAGATTGACATTGGTGAATGCATTGTCAGATTTCTTCCAGTAAATCATTGGGAGACTTTGGGACCAGAACAGTTTCAACTTCTTTTGTATGCCTCTAATTTATGGCTTTCCATAAAAAGAAAAGCCTTTCTAATGTACTTTTGGTGCTCTGCTTTGCTAAAAGTATTGGTGCATTTCAGTGGTGGGATTCAATTTTTTTTACTACCAGTTCTGTGGGTGTGGCTTGGTGGGCATGGCTTAGTGGTCATGTGAGTGGGTGGGCATGGGAAATGGGTCATGTGACTGGGTGGGCGTGGTCAACTTGATTGGTCTCCNGTCACTCCTACCCAGTCACATGCCCCCCTCCAGCCACACCTACCCAGGTTTTGTGACTCCCGGTACTTTTGGTGCTCTGCTTTGCTAAAAGTATTGGTGCATTTCAGTGGTGGGATTCAATTTTTTTTACTACCAGTTCTGTGGGTGTGGCT
The DNA here is from genome assembly GCA_003457575.1 of Thermophis baileyi. Taxonomy (NCBI): domain Eukaryota; kingdom Metazoa; phylum Chordata; class Lepidosauria; order Squamata; family Dipsadidae; genus Thermophis; species Thermophis baileyi. The sequence continues at coordinate 2,132,984 of QLTV01004101.1, read as the reverse complement.
TGGTGGGCATGGCTTAGTGGTCATGTGAGTGGGTGGGCATGGGAAATGGGTCATGTGACTGGGTGGGCGTGGTCAACTTGATTGGTCTCC
>QLTV01004101.1:2112245-2129173 GCA_003457575.1 Thermophis baileyi | reverse complement strand
GCTATTGATTTACCTCCTTGCATCCAGTTTCTGCAGTCTGATTTGCACACGAAAATAAAATTCTGCCTCTGCCTCCCAGCAAGTTGCCTCCTTGCAGTTCTAGTTTCACTTTCATTTTAGCACTGGGCCTGCCTGCAGCCTCTCAGCTGATGGTCGGGAGGCCGATAATCACTTGCTTCTGCTAATCAGGCTCTGCGTTTGCTGCAAGGAGGTAAATTGCTGGGAGGCAGAGGCCAAAGGGTGGGGGTGGCTGGGTGGGGCTACATTTGGTGTATAAGACGCACCCAAGTTTTCACCTTCTTTTGGGGGGTAAAAAGGTGCGTCTTATACTCCGAAAAATACGGTAATTGCATTAGTTCAGTAAGATTACTGTCTGTAGATGAGGAACAATAGAGGAAACTACTCAGAAGTAACACCATTTATCTTTCCTTGGTTATTGGGGAGCCTGACACTTGTATGCCCTTCCTAATTCAACTACAGGTAGGTCTTGACTTACAACCATTCGTTTAGTGACTATTCCAAGTTACAATGGCACCGCAAAAGTGACTTATGACCATTTTTCATACTTACAACTCTTGCAGCATCCCCATGGTCATGAATCAAAATTCAGATGCTTGGCAAGTGGTCATATTTATGATGGTTGCCATGTCCTGGGGTCACGTGATCACATTTTGTGACCTTCTGACAAGCAAAGTCAATGTGGAAGCCAGATTCACTTAACAACTGTGTTACCAACTTAACAACTGCAGGGATTCATTTCACTCTGGCAAGAAAAGTTGTCAAATGGAGCAAAAGTCACTTAACAACTGTTTTGTTTAGCATCAGAAATTTTGCACACAATTGTGGTCGTAAATTGAGGACTACCTATATTAACCTCTTCATAAAGCCAAGCCAAATTTTGCATTTGTCTCTGTGAAATTTCATTTTGGTATTTTCAGCCCATGTCTTCAACCAATCAATAGTGTTTTGAATTTCATTTTTTATTCTCCATGGTAATGGTTATCCCACTGAATTCTAGATAGTCTGCATATATTGAAAAGCTTGGCCTTCATTTCCATATAATGACTAAAAATATTGAACGGTGGAGACCTTGTGTCATCCCAACTCAATACCTCACTCTAGTTTGATCAGAAGAATAAGTACATATTCCCCTCTTTAAAGCAATAAGGAAAAAAGCTGACTCATCCTTGTCATGCATTTTTTTTTGAATTTTGGAAAACCTCAGCAAAATAGATTTAAGGGGGCGGGGGGGGAAGAGCTGACAAAATTGGTCAACAAATCCACTAAATTAATCTGGCAGTCATGAGATGAGGATAAACAACATCAGTATAACAACTGTGACTGCACATTGAGAGGAAAGTTACTCTAATTTTGAGATGATGGGATTTTCAGAATCTGAAGTCATCTGTCTGGACTAAGTATGATAGAAAATGACAGTTAGCAACAGCCTACTTATCTTTGTGGCAACTCCGGAATGCTTTTCTATGGGCGAAAGTGTCCAATTTGTTTAGAAGTAATTTACTGCTTTCGTGACCTTATTATAAATTAGCGTGATATCAGCTGCTCTTCACCTCATGTTAATGACCAGTAAATAAAATGTTAATTTACTTTACAGGTTTGTGTTGCAAAGGTTTCAGGTATTTATATGGTTTTAATGAGTGTCCAATTTGCACAATAGGCTGAATGGATGACTAGTAATAAAAGCATCTTTCCAAGGAGGAGATAATTATAATGCATCAGATGGTACCATTATTTGAGGTGGGATTTTGTTCTTCTACATCTCTTGTCTTTTAAGGAGTATATATGTCTGCCTTTAGCCACTTGGATACCCTAATGACCGAGGAACAGAATTTACATTTTCTAAATAGACAAATCTGCAGCAAATTGGCTTATCTGGGAAACAAGGGTGCTGAATATATTTTTTATGATGTGCTTTAATGAATGTGCCGATGCTTTACAGGGGCGTCAAACTCAAGGCCCAGAAGCCAGATCCGGCCTGTGGGGTGCTTAAATCTGGCCTGCGGGGCCGCCGTAGAAACAGCAAAGGACCGGCCTGCGGTGCCTCTGACAGTGAAAATGGAGCTCGGGAGGGCCGCGTGCGTTTATTTATTTGTTCATTTTTTTAAACCACAGGAGTCACATGACTTGTGGTGGTCATAAGAATATCCATCATGCGGCAATATGAATTAAAATGGGGAAATCATCAAAATAAAATATTTTGAATTTAAATTAAACAGCAGCCCAATAAGAGCTAACACTTGGATGTCTCTATGTTGATTAATTGATTGATTGATTGATGAAAAGCCCTCTGGAAGAGCTCTGTTTTGGGAACGAGGGCCAGCCTGTAAATGTAACTGAGTAATCCATTTGATTATTGAAAAAACATAATCTTCTTTGCTTACATATTTTCCTAGCCTTTTGTGTTATTTTAATAGATTAGCCTGTGGTTCACTTTGAGAGCAGAATGCAAGGTCCTTGCTTAGTACTGTATTTGGATTACTCTAGAGCAGTGCTTCTCATAAGCAAAGAACATAATCTTCTTTGCTCACATATTTTCATAACTCTTTGTGTTATTTTAATAGATTAGCCTATGGTTCATTTTGAGACCAGAATGCAAGATCCTTACTTAGTACCCTGTTTTCCCCAAAATAAGACATCCCCTGATAATAAACCCAATCAGGCTTTTGAGTGCATGGCAATAAGGCCAAGCACTTATTTCAGGGTTCAAAAAAATATAAGACAGGGTCTTATTTTCGGGGAAACACGGTAGTATATTTGGATTACTCTAGAGCAGGGGTGTCAAACTCATGGCATTGTCATGTGACATATTGGGATTTTTCCCCCCTTCGCTAAACCGGGTGTGGGTGTGGCCAGCGCATGACACATCCTGCAGGCCACGAGTTTGACAGCCCTGCTCTAGAGTTTGGCAACTTAGCAATAGCAATAGCAATAGCACTTAGACTTATATACCGCTTTACAGTGCTTTACAGCCCTCTCTAAGCGGTTCACAGAGTCAGCATATTGCCCCCAACAATCTGGGTCCTCAACTTGAAGATGTGTAGACTTCAGCTCCCAGCATGCTGGCTGGGGAATTCTGGGAGTTGAAGTTCACACATCTTCAATTGGCCGAAGTTGAGAAACACTGCTGTAGAGGCACGTTTCCATTTCCAGACCAAAATTCTCTGTGACTTCTTTGGATTTGGTTTTCAACTTCACATTTCTAGAAAGAACTTTGTAGATCCAGGGGAAAATCTTAAGTCTGTGGCAGGAAAGTACTGAACTCAAACTCTAACCATGGTGTTTTTGGAATTACTAAGTCTTCTATAGTACTTTTTGAGGCAGATGGGAATAATCACCATACTGTGGATTTACTTAAGGCCTATAAACAGTGGAGTAAACTTCCGAAGGGTTCTTGGGAAATTATTACCAAATTGAAGGTTTTAACAAAGTAATAATGAAAGCTCATTTTCATTTGGCCTGCCAGTCATTTGTCACTACTAATTGTTGTGGACACTCATTGAGAAGGGGAGGCAATAATAAAACCTGTGTAGGGACATCAAGATGCAACTCACATTATGTACGTACTTTTGTTTGACATCTCATTATTTTTCCATCATTGTGGGTTTTTACTGGGTGGCTATGCTAAATATATTGTAATGTGCCTCTGTTTCAGTCTAGAGTATTGGTAGGAAATCAAGTGTCCTTGAGACGTGGCTGAATTGCAATTTCAGACCTTTTTTTCAAACTGACTATACTGCAGGGTTTCCAGTTTCTCGTTTAAACACCCACAATACAACATAGTTTTTAATTTGTCAGACCTGCCCCAGTCTGATCCCTTAGGGAAGTAAAACACTTGATTCCATTTGAAGTGAAAAGGTACTTTAACGAAGAGACGCTGATTGCAGGAGAGTCAAGTGGAATCTAAAATTTCCATGCGCCAATACAAAACTAAACCCCTGGTTTTCCCTAGCCCCCTCCCCCCCTCCATCTGAACATAGCCAATCCATCACCACTGTGATGTTATGAGAAACTCTAAAGTGTTTCGGCTGGTGAAATTCCACATTCAGGGCAAACGGCCTTGAAGATGCCAGTGCGCCAGTACGAACTGTATTCCAAGATGCCCTGTTCTTCCTCAACTGTCAATTCCTCCTTGCCAATTTTCTGTCATAAAGGTATACAGCATATTGCCCATTTGTTCCCCGATCCCTTCTCCACAGATCACAGAACGCCAGCAAAGCACCAAGCCAAAGCTGATGGTTCTGACATAATCATTCTCTAGCAAGTTAGAGAATGTTTATTTTGTTTAAGTACATAAGGAAAACTGGGAGCCTAGAAAATAACCTAGGAAGTGGTTTTCTAATTCTTTAGCCCTTTTGGTATTCTTTCTTGCAAGAACTTACTTTCTGTTTCTGTTTTTCCCTTTCATAAAGCTAGTCATCTTGTTATAATCCGCCATTTTCATTAATATTGATCTCTGTTTGGCACATAACAGCTTTTGCATTGCTATTTTCTGAAGATGTCCTTTTTTTTCTTCTCTGGCAAATGCTTGTTGCATCAAATTCTTAAGCTACAATGAGTCCATTTGCTATTGGTTTGGTATACAGAGCTGCTTTTCTTTTCTTTTTGTAAATGTAAATGCATGCTTATATTTCTGTATACTAAAATCTGGTGCTGTTTGTGAATTCAGATGCTCATTTAATCATTAGCTATTCTCTAATTCGTTATCAGTTTAAAACAATTTGAACAGATTAGTTCCCATTTTAAAAAAAATAGAAGTTGCCCTATTTCACAAATTACAAAGCATAAATCTCTTGTATGTGTCATAGCCCAATAAAACAAATCCCAGATTTAAATGGCATCTGATATGTGTACACAAGCAAATGCACAAATGGGAGAAATTGTATGTAGCTCAGGGTTGAACTGTGGAGTCTTTTGTGCTCTCTGAGCTTGGTTGTTTGCCTGAAGAGGTTTCATTATCCAACTAGGTAACATCGCATTACCTAGTTGAGTAGTGACGCATCTGAAAGCAAACAACCGAGCTCAGAGAGCATCAAGGACTATACAAATGCACATATATTTTTGTAGGCAGGTCTGAGGCAAAACATGTTCCAAAACCCTTATTGCCAACATGTGAAGAAGGTAATGGGATACGCATCAGAAAAAAAAGGTCTCTTTTTCTTTGATTCTGAACAAAATGAATTTTCTCAGAACAGAAAACTCTTCATTTGATGTACTCTGAACTAAGAGCATTTGGAGCTGTGGTGGCACATTGGTTAGAGTGCAGTACTCCATGCTACTTCTGCTGACTGCCGGCTGCCTGCAATTCGGCAGTTCGATTCTTACCGGCTCAAGGTTGACTCAGCCTTCCATCCTTCCGAGGTGGGTAAAATGAGGACACAGATTGTTGGGGGCAATATGCTGACTCTGTAAACTGCTTAGAGAGGGCTGTAACAAAACACTGTGAAGCAGTATATAAGTCTAAGTGCTATTGCTATATGACAAATTGTTCTGGTGTTGATGTTTCCTTCTGAATTGATTTTCTGCAGCAGAGGAAAGAAAAGTTTGATAGAAATAACAGCCACACTCTTGCTAATCCACTTTTTTTTTATCCTCAAAGAGTTTCCCGTGTTCTCCTTCATTGGCTAATCAGCTCATCTTCTCAAATGTAGGACTACATCGCGCTCACGAGCGAACCGGTAGCGACGGGATTTAGAACCCACTACTGGCGTAGCATCACTCTGCCTTCCTCTGAGCAGGTGTGAGAATGTCCTTGGTTCCCAAGAGAAAATATTTTGTTTTGGCTTACAGAATCCCCTCTATCTCAAATCCCCCCTCCCTATCCCTCAGCTCCAGTGTCGCAACACTGAAGTGATCAAATATGGCTTCAGTCAGGTCAGCTTCATTTCTGTTGCTAAGTGAAACATTTGTTAAATGAATTTTGCCCCATTTTACAACCTTTCTTGCCACAGTTGCTTAGTGAATCACTGCAGTTATTAAGCTAGTAACATGTTGTTAAGTGAATCTGGCTTCCCCATTGATTTTTCTTGTAAGAAGGTTGCAAATGGGGATCACATAACTCTGGGATACTGCAACCTTCATAAATATAAACCAGTTGCCAAACATCCAAATTTTGGTCATGACCATGGGGTGCTGCAACGATTGTAAGTGTTCTGACCCAGCCTTAGTAGAAGCAAGAAACAGACTCCTTGTCATGAAAAACCCCTCTTTATTTTCCTCTTGTGAATTAATTGCATTCACTCACTGAAAAGTCCAGTCTTTCAAGGAGTTAATTGCAGTACAGACCTTATCAGTTCCTTGCGATAATTTCAAGGCCGTGAGCTCCCAGAGGAAAGGCTGCAAATTAAGTTCTGGCAAGCAGTCTTTGTGGCACGAAACACAGTGAGCAAAATCTTCAGAAATACGAACTGTTGTCTCCTACGACAACCACTCTCCTTTCCTTCTATTTATTCCCCAGCCAGGGAGGGGCCATTCAGCGTCCACGTGTGCTTTGCTTCCCGAGTCAACTCCTTGTCCTTCATTGTTCACCTCTTCTAACAGCTCTGCACATACATGCATCTGGGACAGGCCCCAGCTGTTCTTCCTCCTCACTCATATCAGTCTCCAAGTGCAGCTGCCTCTCCGGTGGCTGGGAAATGTTGGACGGCCCTGGCTCTATCTCTGCATCCGACGCAGAGCATTCATCAGAGTCTTCCCCAGACTCCAGCACTGGCCCAAGTTCCTCCCCAACCTCCTCATTGTCAGAATCTGCCGCCAGCTCCCCTAGCAGCTGGCGGGCCACAACACTAAGTATGAAAAATGGTCAAAAGTCACTTTTTTCAGTGCCATTGTAAATTTGAGTAGTCACTAAATGAACTGTTGTAAGTTGAGGACTATCTGTATGTGCATTTTATTATTTATTTATTTATTTATTTATTTATTTATTTATTTATTTATTTATTTATTTATTTATTTATTTATTTATTTATTTAAAAATTTATATTGCTGCCTATTCACACATAGCGACTCAAGGCGGCTTACAGGGGTATAAAAATGTCATACAAAAAAAATAAAACTAACAAAAGAAAATAATAAAATAATAAAATAATAAAATAATATAATAGCCCCCCATCCCTCACCCCGGCGACAGCAGATCACACCAGCCATTTAATGGGCTCCATCCCGCTTTGCTTTCCCCAGGCCCGCTGGCAGAACCAGGTCTTCAGCGCCTTCCAGAAGAGTGTTAGAGTGGGGGCCATTCTAATCTCTGGGGGAATGATGTTCCAGAGAGAGGGAGCCACCATGGAGAAGGCTCTTCTTCTGGGTCCCACCAGGTGTATCTCCCTTGGGCTGTGATGGCGAACCTATGGCATGCGTGTCAGAGGTGGCACGCAGAGCCCTCTCTGTGGGCATGTGCACCATCGCCAGCTGCTCTTCCGGGTTCTGGCACGTGCATGCATGCCGGACAGCTGGTCGCTGCACATGCACACTGGCCACATGTATGTGCCAGAACCCAGAAGAGAGCAGTTGGCCAGTGCGCATGCATGCCGGACCAGCTGGCCGCCATGCATGTGTGCGACAGAACCCAGAAGAGCAGTTGGCCGCCGCGCATGCCCACAGAGAGGGCTCTGCGTGCCACCTCTGACACGCATGCCATAGGTTCGCCATCACGGCCCTAGGGAGATACACCTGGTGGGACCCAGAAGAAGAGCCTTCTCCATGGTGGCTCCCTCTCTCTGGAACATCATTCCCCCAGAGATTAGAATGGCCCCCACTCTAACACTCTTCTGGAAGGCGCTGAAGACCTGGTTCTGCCAGCAGGCCTGGGGAACGCATGCGCACCGGCCAGCTGCTCTCTTCCGGGTTCCGGCGCATGCACGCATGCACGCACGCACGCATGCTCCAATTTCGGCACTCGGTGCCGAACAGGTTAACCATCACTGTCCAAGGGGATGGGACCCGCAGCATTCCCTGTCTCCCCGCTCTAGTGGGGTAGCAAATTTTCTCACAAATAAGATAAACATCTTTCACTTGTTTCTCTCATTGTCTCACTTCTATTTAATACCTAAATAAATAAACCATGTGACTCTGGAATATCTGCAACCATAACTTAAAACAACCATAAATTATCCCCCAAATCACAATAAAATCTCTACAAGAATATAGTTTACATTAGATAAATTTACATTAACTTTGGAAGAGCTATTGTGAACAAAACTGATATAATCATGGACAGGTTGCTATCTTTGTTGAAAATAGATCTACTGTGAATAACTGAATGATTGTCAGAGATACATTCTACCATTTCTTTATTATCAACACTAGAATTTATATGGGGGTGTATGTGCCTATAAATGTGTTTATACATATATATATCGTACAGGGGTGGGTTCTAACTTACCTCGCTGCCGGTTTGCTTCCTCCCACGCCGCGTGGCCGCGCCGCGTGCACAGTGCCAAAAATTCCCAAAAAATCCAAAAGAAAAAAAAAGCTGAAAACAAGATGGCGGCAGCAACCTGGCTTCTGTGCATGCGCAGAAGAAAAAAAAATAAAAAACAAATCCCCCCCCCAAAAAAATCCCCCCCCCAAAAATCCAAAAAAAAGATGGCGGCATCCACGGACCGGCACCGACCGAACCGGCTCCATGACGTCACTAGCGGGTTGCTACCAGTTCAGGTGAACCGGTCCAAACCGGGAGGAACCCACCTCTGATACCGTATATACTGTATGTGTGTACACACCCACACTCACACACACACACATACATATACTGTACATATATATGTACATATATTCACACCACCCACAGAGATACATATATCAATATGGACATATATTTCACTTAACATACAATATATATTTGCTGAAGTTCTTGATGCCATTTATAACATTAGTCCTTGAAAACTCTGGAAAATGTTAACATGTGCTATTGATTTGAAGCTAGAAAGCTATTTGTTCTACTTTTGTGGGATGCCAGAAGGCATGAAACACAGAAAATGTATTATTTATAGCTGAAGCATAATAAAATCTAAATATTGCAAGAATTACTGGAGTATGAGATCAGATTATCTGGGATCATTTTCAAATATTCAGTGGGTGCCAATTATTACGTAAAAACTCAAATTTATATGCACATGCATGCAGAACTCAAAATATGGAAAACTGGCATGCCTTTCCATGCAAGCAGAAAAAGATTCAGGGCAGGTCATAAAACACCTTCCACATCCATTATACATGGTGCCCCCACTGTCCCAATCCCATTCTTTGAGCTGAGTCGTCTTCAGCATATATGCACTGGGAAATTAATAGAGACTTGTGTTTTCTAGAACTCTACTATTGATAGTCCTCGACTTATGATCACCATTGAGCCCCAAATTTCTGTTGCTAAGTGAGGCATTTGTTAAGTGTGTTTTGTCCCATTTTATGACCTTTCTGGCCACATTTCTTAAGTGAATCATTGCAGTTGTTATGTTAGTTACACGGTTGTTAAGTGAATCTGGTTTCCCCATTGACTTTGCTTGTCTGAAGGTTGCAAAAGGTGATCACATGACCCTGGGACGCTGCAACCGTCATCAATATGAGGCAGTTGCCAAGCATCCAAATTTTGATCACGTGACCATGGGGATGCTGCAACGGTCGTAAGTGTGAAAAACGGTCATGAGTCACTTTTTGCAGTGTTATTGTAACTTTGAACAGTCACTAAGCGAATGGTTATAAGCTGAGGACTATAGGGGTTCAAAAAGGATTTCTTAGGGTTTGTACATTCAATTGAATTTCAGCAGGCTTTCCCTCCAGACCTTGCTTATAAGTGAAGATCAGAAGCAAGGATGGCAAAGATATCATTTTCCCATTCTCTTTCAGTTATCACATATTCAAGCTGAATGCCAGCATAGTACAAGAGCTGGCTTGCCAATGTCTGACTCTAAAACTGTGGTTGAACTTCATCTATGGAACTGTGTTTCATTAACATCTGCCTCAGGGTATATACCAGTGATGGCGAACCTTTTTTCCCTCGGGTGCCGAAAGTGTGCGTGCGCGCACTGTCACACGTGCGCGAGTGCCCACACCCATAATGCAGTGCCCCTCCCGCACGTCCCACCCCCTGCAAATGCACGTGTGACACCCCCCCCGCGCATGCGCGCGCGACCCCCTGTTTTGGCCTCACATCCTAAAACAGCGGTGGGAGGGGGGGGAAGCCTCCTTTCCCCAAATGGAGCTGGGAGGGGGGGAAAGCCTCCTTTCCCCAAACAGAGCTGGGAGGGGAAAAAAGCCTTGCGTGCCCAAACAGTGCTGGGGTGGAATCTCCAGAGATCTGGGAAGGCACGGGCCGCAGAAAGTGAGGAGAAAGCATGCTTATGTCTGACCCGAAAATCAGCTGGCCGGCAGGAGGCACACGCACATGCGCAGTGGAGCTGAGCTGGTCAACGGCTCGCGTGCCTGCAGAGAGGGCTCCGCGTGCCACCTGTGGCACGCGTGCCATAGGTTCGCCATCACGGGTATATACTATGGCTCGGTTTAGACAACACAGTTCCTGATTATTGTATTATATTATTTCCTGGATTTGCACAATATTTGAATCATAAGTTACCCATATAAGCAGGGCTCCTATAACACACTGGAAAGATAACCAATGAAAAATTAAATAAACTCAGCATGTTGGGTAAGTACATCGTGCAATGCGAGTCTGTCCGAATGGACAGAATTTTTGCCTATTTCTGAATGCTGTTTTCTCTCAGGAATGCAGTTAACAATTCTCTCTTCCTGCCAAGGTTGAACTCTCTCATGAATCAACTTGAAAACTGGAAGAAATATACACACTATATATGAGATTGGCAACTTTTTATCCAGGTCCAGGGAATTATAAAGTTTATGGTCTATTGCTTCATATCTTTTGATGTGTTAAAAGTGTGTTAGTGGCCCCCAGGAAATTATTTAGGTTCAAATGTTCGATACCCCTTTGATCTGATGCAATCCTGCTCTGAAAACTTGCTCTAACAAATTTGTGCTGTTAACAATATGTGGTGTTGTCTGCGCTCTTGTCTTTACATCATCTCTAAAAGGTTTTATTTTTATACAATACTTACATTGATTACATGATATAGAAATAACTAGTCAGGCTAATTATATTGCTGTAAATTCAAATTCAGAACAGAGCTGAAACGAACCTTGGAGGTCTTCTAGTTCAATCCCCTGCTCAAGCAGGAGGCCCTATACCATTTCAGACAAGTGACTGTCCAGTCTCTTCTTAAAAACCTCCAGTGATGAAGCACCTACGACTTCTGAAGGCAAGCTGTTCCACTGGTTAATTGTTCTCACTGTTAGGAGGTTTCTACTGAATTCCAGGTTGCTTCTCTCCTTAATTAGTTTCCATCCATTTTTCTTGTCCTGCCCTCTGGTGCTTTGAAAAATAAGTTGATCCCCTCCTCTTTGTGGCAGCCCCTCAAATACTGGAATACTGCTATACTGTCTTTCCTTTAATTTATTTCTGAAATGAGGGTTTTTTGCAACTGAAGTATGCCAATTTTGTGATATGCATGCTTGTAGCCAATTCAAATGTTCTAGAATATTTATATTAGCACCTATGCTATTGAAAAAGGCCTATGAGAATGAGATGTGTCAGAATGGAGTGCTTATGAATGAGATTTCTCATTCACCTTTTGTATTAATTTTATTTTTCTCTTCACCTCTTTGAAATTCCTCTTGTGCCTTTCATGGACTACTTAGAAAAGGACATTCTGAATGAACACACTGGAGACCACTAGAGAGTGAGATGGCCTTAAGAAAAATCTTCTTCAAGTCAATTTTGCTTCATGGCAATTTCATGGACAACTTGAATTTTCTTGGTTCCAGGGCAGAACTGGTTACAGTACCTTTTTTCAGGGTGGTTTTTGATTTCTTAGCCTAGTCTAGAATTCTGGTACTTCCTGAAAGTCTTCCAGTCCTATTTAGCTTTCAAACCAAGTTCATGTTTTCTAACTAAGCTTTTGGCTTACCATTATGCATGAACCAGATCACTGTAGCTAGTTGTACAAAGTATGGTTAAAACAATCCTTCAGTTATATGATATATGAACCCAGCCTACATTAAGAAACCAATTCAAGTAGATAAGGGGGGGAAATGATGCTGTCTTCCTTGGATAGTTCATTTTCAGCTGCAGAATTTTTTTTGCAAAGAAAAAAAATGGAATATAAATCTTTCTCATGCAAACTGAAATGGGAGAACTGAACAATTCTTTACATGGTGGCATTGTTTAACCACTCATCAATGGAAATAAATACTTTTACAACATCATGGCTACAGATTATCCTTTTCTATTTTACAAAATTAGGTTTTAAAATGTAGTCCAGCAGATGGTATGAAAGTAGGAACTATAGTAAAGTAGGGAAGAAAAGTGTTTTGATGTTATGCATTTCAGCTGGTCTTATTTATTTTAGCTAAATGGTTCTTTCAATGGGTAGTTCCTGGCAGATGGCCCTCAATCAGAAATTTTGATTCTTTGCCAAAGTCTGCTAGGGATTAATAAAAAGAAGTGAGCTTCCATAACTCTTATGCATATAAAAGACATTTCAACAGGCAACAATTTACAGGCTAATTATTAGGTAATGTTAAGGCCCTTTTCTGTTATTTATCCAAAATGCCTCCTCCTCCTCCTCCTCCTCCTCCTCCTCCTCCTCCTCCTCCTCCTCCTCCTCCTCCTCCTCCTCCACTCTCCTTTTCTCACATGCAGAAAAACTATAGACTTTCTCATGGTACATATTTGGTCACATTTTGCTCATATTAGTGATTTTAATCAGCGAATCCACTCACTTGCTGCAGCATAGATTGAGTAACCCTGAAGGCTCATTGATGGGAGAATTTTTCATTGGTGGTCTTTGATTGAAAGGTGTTTGTTATATAATGTTATCTTAGATCTGTCTATTTCTTTTGAAAATAAATATTCTTACGATTAAGATTTTGATGGTCTGTAGAATTATTTTATTTTACTTAGTTAAGCAGTAGGTAAATAATCAAGTAAAAGCAGCCTAAATCAGAAAGCTGAAATATCATTGTTTTCATAACTTTATGCATTTTTCAACATAAAAACATCAATGCTTTTCCCCTCAAAAATGTATGAGAATTTAACATTCTCTCACCCCCTCCCCTGTTTCCCACAGGGGAATGTATAATAAAAAGAGATCAAAAGTTGTCTCTCACTAAACAAGCTGTTTTGAACCAAAACATCTAGCCTGAAGAACTGCAGATGTACCAATCTTGCAATTTTTCTCTGAGGACACTCCAACTTTTGGTGAAATATCCCATCTGGAAACACTATGGAGGATGTTGGTATTGCCAACATGATGTATCCAATTTGATGACTACATTGAATAAAACAGTTACTAAAGTGGTCAGGCTGATAAATTTTGCTTAAAGCATTATTTTCAAGTTCTAAATATGTAGCCCCTTGTCGTGCCAAATTTTTGAAAGTTTGTGCATGGAATATGTTCCCTGCCAACCCATTCAGCTGTAAATGTGTAAGAAGCTTTGTATAATAATATCTTGTCATGCACCTCAGAGACCTTATTTGGTTTTATAATTCTTCATTGTAACTTCACAAAATTAATTGAGATAAACTTTTCTTCATGCATCCAGGCATTATTTGGAAGTATTTACTTTATTAAAATTATGTATAATTTATACAATTTATAAATATGTGTATGTAAGTGTGTATGTACAGTATGTATGCATAGATAGATAGATAGATAGATAGATAGATGATAGATAGATGATAGATAGATAGATAGATAGATAGATAGATAGATAGATAGATAGATAGATAGATAGATAGATAGATAGATAGATAGATAGATACAGGGGTGAAATCCAGCAGGTTCTGACAGGTTCTGGAGAACCGGTAGCGGAAATTTTGAGTAGTTCGGAGAACCGGTAGCGGAAATTTTGAGTACTTCAGAGAACCGGCAAATACCACCTCTGGCTGGCCCCAGAGTGGGGTGGGAATGGAGATTTTGCAATATCCTTCCCCCAGGAGTGGGGAGGGAATGGGGATTTTGCAGTATCCTTCCCCTGGAGTGGGGTGGGAATGGAGATTTTGCAGTATCCTTCCCCTGCCACGCCCACCAAGCCATGCCCACCAATCCACACCACGGCCACCAAGCCATGCCCACAGAACTGGTAGTAAAAAAAAATGGATTTTACCACTGCATAGATTCATAGATTAGACAGACAGACAGACAGACAGACAGACAGACAGACAGACAGACAGACCGTCAGATGCACTCTGTTATTTACATTTCGAGTAATAAAATCTTAGGACTACAAAATTTTATGGAACAACTTCTAATTTAATGCTAAATGAAGGACACTATTTTTTATTTATTATAATTATGTGCCATCAAGTTGATTACAGCCATCCAATGACCACTACACTATCTCCAGCCAAAGTGGGATTCACTGACTTCTAAGGTGATATATTAAAGAGCTTTACCATTAGGAAATTTTTCCTAATGTTTCAGTGAAATGATCTTTTTTTTTTTCTGTCATGGGAACAGGAGAAACCATTCTGCTTTATCCATTGTAATTCTTCAGACATTTGAAAATTGCTTTCATAGTTCCCCCTTAATTTTTATACCCAGCTCTTTTGATACTTCATTGGACTTAGTCCTCAGAACTTTACCATCTAGATTGGTAACAGGGTCAATAAATGAATTGCTCTCTTTGGTCCCTAAGGAAGCTATGGGGCATCAGAAAGACAGGTCAACTTTTGCAGCACCATGGATAGCTCTGAGTCTCAACAGAGATAAAATGTTCTTTATCCTTGGAAACCTTCCTCAGCCCCTTTGCCTCCAGAAAAAAAAAGAGGCATAAAATTTTTGATAATACTTCTGTAGGAATTCACACAGGAATATACTCCAGATGGTTCCTTCTTGCAGCTAGCTTTCAAAGCTGTTGTGTGTCATCCAGGTGCAAAGGTCTTGGAATAAGGAAGATCTAATTCTGCAGTGGTCCTTTGTATGGCACAACCTCCAAGTGGTAGGCTTTCTTCATAGGATGTATTGAAATGTAGGTTAGACAGCCATCTGTTGAGGTTATGTACTGCACTGAACAGTCAAATTTGATGGCCTAAATAAATCCTATCAATTGTACTGATGCTATGAATCCATAAACCAGTTCCCTGATCTCTATTCTTCATCTCTGTTATTGCTAGGCTCTCACATCTGAAAACAATCCTAGGGCAAGCAAACTTAAAAGTTGGGGTGGGGAGAAGAATGCCTTGGAGCAGGGGTGTCAAACTCATATCATCACGACGGCGTCACGTGACATATAGGGACTTTTTCCCCCTTCGCTAAACCAGGCATGGGCGTGGCCAGTGCGTGGCGCATTCAGCCCGCGGGCCGGGAGTTTGACAGCCCTTCCTTGGAGTATAACTTTTGTTTTCTCCCTAATGCTGTCCTTCCAATATCTAAGGGGCTACTACAAAGAAGAGTGGGTCAACATATTTTCCAAAGCATCTGAAGGAATGGATGGTGACTAATCAAGGAAAGAAGCAACCTAGAAGTAAGGAGAAATTTCCTGACAGTTAGAACAATTAATCAGTGGAACGACTTGCCTCCAGGAGTTGTGGATGCTCCAACACTGGAAGTTTTTAAGAATAGATTGGACAACCATTTGTCTGAAATGGTATAGGGGTTTCCTGCTTGAACAGGGGGTTGGATTATAAATTCTCCAAAGTATCTTCCACCTCTGTTATTCTGTTATTCTGTTAAATGAGGGAGTCCATCACTAAGTCAGATTGTGGCTATTACATCAACATTGAAAACATGTTTCCTCCTTTCTTTCTGCTTCTCCTTTTGTCTCCCATTTTTACCTAGATGGAGATCATGTGGTATGAGGCTTATTTACTGTATTCTCATGGAATGGTTAGTGAATAATACCAATAGTTCAATATTGAAGATTATTTAAAATAAAGCAAAATAACCCCTGGAGTTCTGTTGTCCTCCATGTAGATCTCCTTAATAGAAAGAATTAAATGGAAATGTTTAAAAAAATATCACTGGCTAAAAGCCTTGGTGGGGCTATGCAAGGCTAATTGCTTATTGCTGGTATAAAATGATTATATATGCTTACATAATTGTAAATTATAATTAAAATATCTGATGTGAGTAATTGTAATAAATTATGCACTCCTTGTTATTTAGAGCATCCCACTCTGCTTAGCAGTTAAGGATATAGCAGGCTCCTGGAGGCCTATACTGTACCTTTAAAAATGTTTTATTCTTTTAAAAATAATTCCACAAGTAGAAAAAAGCTCTATGGGTAGAGGAGCACATGGTAGCTGAAGAAATTGTGCTCGTAGGAAGGAACCATGTTACCCATGACAAAATAGAGTTTGATAGATCCTGCGGGGAACCGCAGCAGCAGCAGCCCTGGGAGGCTTCCTCCTCTCTTCATTACAAACACTGCAAACATTCCTGGCAACTATCTGAAGGAAAGGGCAGGCAGGAAAACACCTCCTATTATCCTGAAGAGGCTTTGGCATAAAGAAAATCAAGCTGGGATGAGGACAGCATAAAAAAGACATCATATACAGACCTATGAAGATCTATGAAGAGACCAACGGTTGGACTGGCTAACTGACCTGTTTTGGTGCTCCAAACCCTAAACATTCCTGGCAACTATCTGAAGGAAAGGGCAGGCAGGAAAACACCTCCTATTATCCTGAAGAGGCTTTGGCATAAAGAAAATCAAGCTGGGATGAGGACAGCATAAAAAAGACATCATATACAGACCTATGAAGAGCTATGAAGAGACCAGCGGTTGGACTGGCTAACTGACCTGTTTTGGTGCTCCAAACCTCAGATTGAGTTTTGCCTTCTTTCTGGGGAGCAAACCAAGCAAGCTTTTGTTCCGGAGACGGTTTTAATTCTGATGTATGT
>QLTV01004101.1:2082386-2098594 GCA_003457575.1 Thermophis baileyi | reverse complement strand
AGAGATCTTTTTTTGGATTGAAGTTTCCTTATTTTTATGGGTAATTTGTTTTTCTTGGTTTTGGTGGTTATTAGTGGTACGTATAGTTTGATGACTCTTTTGATTTCGAGCAAAAAGATATTGTAGTAGTCTTCGATAGTATTACAGCCAGAGAATAGTATTTGCCAATCAAGAGATGAGAGGTCAGTGTCTATGTTATCATAGTTGGCTTTTTTAAAATTATAATTGGTTATCCTATTATTATGTTGATTTTTATAAGGACGTATATTAAGACAAAAGTCAATCATGCTGTGGTCGCTGTTGGAAAAGGGTTCTTTTGGGGGTTTTCAGAAATATCTGGCTAAGCACTGATGAGGTGGGAAGGGGGGGCATCATGCTGGATTAGCTGAATCCTTGGCTTGATTTTGAGAAGTTGGGATCTTCTGTTTTTAAACCCCCCATTCTTTATTAACTAGTTTGTGGGAAACAAGCCAGTCCACAGCATTAGCTGGGGTTCTTTCTTTCTTTCTTTCTTTCTTTCTTTCTTTCTTTCTTTCTTTCTTTCTTTCTTTCTTTCTTTTTCTCTTCCTTCCTTCCTTCCTTCCTTCCTTCCTTCCTTCCTTCCTTCCTTCCTTCCTTCCTTCCTTCCTTCCTTCCTTCCTTCCTTCCTTCCTTCCTTTCTTTCTTTCTTTCTTTCTTTCTTTCAAGAGGCACAGGATTTATTTTCTTGAGTTCTTCCTTGTAACTAATTTGTATTGTTTGGAGAATAGGGATTGTTTGTTCTGCAGATGTTTACTGGCTCCTTTAATAGACATGCAGGATTTAACAAACCCAGTTGAGTTGGAGATGGGTCTGGTCATTCGCAGCTCCAGGGCAAATTGTTTGATGAAACTGAGACAGCAAAGCAATAAAACAGATGCTAATCTGCATTTAAAATTACCAGGCATACTTAGTAACCATCAGGCAGAAGCAAATAAATGCCTGCATTCCATTTATGTGCCATCTACTATGAACTATTTTATAACTGTGAATCTCTTCCACCATCCCCTGCTTTTCTATACATAAAGCAACTCCCACAGTTCCCCAGCCAGCCTGTTAAAGTCCACACAGCTGAAAAGCTGCCAAGATTGAGAAACACTGACATGAAG
Organism: Thermophis baileyi; assembly: GCA_003457575.1. Lineage (NCBI taxonomy): Eukaryota > Metazoa > Chordata > Lepidosauria > Squamata > Dipsadidae > Thermophis > Thermophis baileyi. The sequence continues at coordinate 2,097,467 of QLTV01004101.1, read as the reverse complement.
TTTTCTGACAGGAAATACAAGAAAGAGTTTACTTTTAAGTCGAAAGTATTGAAATGAATTGTGTACTTTAAATCAGCTTTTCTGATTTCAGGGAAAGAGATGAATGTTAGCGAGTTGGCACGTGTTTCTTTACTAAATAATCTAATTCCTGCAGTCTGTGAATGCTATAAAAATGTGGAATCTACATACCTTGACATTGGATAAAACTGGAACAGTTGTTCTGAAATTGAAATGAAATACGACAGATCAAAAATAGGGTGTTTGAGCTCAAAAGAAGTTCATGTTTGTAACATTTTACACATTTCTGTTGTCCAAAACAAGATGGGCAATTTGTAATCTCAGAGCTGCATGCAGCCTTCATAGCTTTTGAGAACCTCGGGAGCTATGTCTGCCATGGGTACATCTATTGGGAAAGATGGGGAAGAGACAAATGGTGAGATCTATCATTACACAAATGGTATGACTCAGGGGTGGGTTCTAACTTACCTCGCTGCCGGTTCGCTTCCCCCTGCGCCACGTGGGCATGCCTCATGGGCACGTGCTTTGCGCGCGTGCACATGTGCAGTGTAAAAAAATTGAACAAAATCCCCCCCCCAAAAAAGCCAAAAACAAGATGGCGACGCATGCGCAGTGCCGGAAAATCGGCTTCTGCGCATACGCAGAAGGAAAAAAAACCTGGAAAAAATTTAAAAAAATATATAAAAAAAAGATGGCGGCGTCCACGGACCGGCATCGACCGAACCAGATCCGTGACGTCATCGTGACGTCACCAGCGGGTCGCTACCGGTTCGGGCGAACTGGTCCGAACCGGGAGGAACCCACCTCTGGTATGACTTCTGCATTGGCATTGGTGTCTTGATGTAACTATGGAATCACATGGTTATGTCATGAGGTGCATATTGTTAGTTGGATAACCTTGTAGCTGGTTATGGATGTCAATGATTTTATTGACCCATGGTATTTCAAACTTTCTTTTGAGGTGGGAAACATGAATATATAAATACAAATATATAAGTACTAAGATTACATAAATACAAATCTTAGTAAAACAAGAAGAGATCACTCCTTGTTTTCAAATCAAGGGAAACAAACAAACCATGTGATTCCCTCCACTTTACTTCTTCACACAACCCACTGTGGCCCTTGATCTCCCACTAGACCATTCATGCTGGTCACTTGTCACCAAAATACTTATTCTTCTGACCCATGTGATATCCACAGGGCGGAATGGAACAACGCGCCATGGCCAACTTGCCACCGCTGCCAATTTGCCATGGCTAACTCACTGTGACCAGCTCGCCATGCCCAACTCACCATGGAACAACTCACTGTAGCCAACTTCCCATGGGACAACTTACCACAGGGCAATTCAATAATTTTATATAATTATTAAAATAATTGAAAAATATTTTAATGTTTATCATTCACATTTCATTGTGTCCCTCCTTTTGCATCCTTTTTTAAATGATTCTATTCCACCATTTCTTTGATATTATGTAAATTTTGTCCCGCGGCGAGTTGTCCAGTAGTGAGTTGGCCATGGTGAGTTGGCTGTGATGAGTTGTCCTAGACCCCTACATGGAGGGGTCAAAGTCTGAAAGACAGCAGACATAGTACTATGATTGACACCTCACTTCTTTGGTATCTATGGTATATGGTATATGGCAGGGGTCTGCAACCTGCGGCTCCGGAGCTGCATGCGGCTCTTTGGGCCCTCTGCTGCAGCTCCCTGTCACCCTGTCATGGCAGAGGGATGAAAAAGCCATCATCCTGGCATGGCAGTGGCATGGCCGGAGCCTTAGTGCAGGAGCGAAGCACTCCTCTACTTGCCTTTGCGCGGCAACAGCATTCCGCCTTCATTGTGGTACATTTGCTGTTGCCGCCAGCAAAGAGGGCTGGGAGAGAATGGCGGGGGCGGATCTTGCGAGGTGGGGGTGAGGTGTTCCAGCAAGTAATCTGGCCCCATTCTACAGCCAGCGACCCGTGCAGCTGGTTGCGGACTCCGACAGCGAAGAGGCTGTTGTGGTGATGCACCAGCGGCCTGTGCAGCTGGTACCTGAGTTGGACAGGGAGGAGGTTGGTGGGGACTTGGTGCCAGAGTCGGAGAGTCAGCCAGGGCCTTCACTACCTCCAGAGGAGCCCACCAGTGATGAAGAAGAAGAGGAGGAGCCTCTTCTCAATGCTCGGGCATGCAGATTTGCCAAAAGACAGGAGTGGCTACTCAGGAGGAGGTCTCCTCGAGAGTAGGGCTTTGGGCTACTTGGCCACACCCTTAGCCTATTTAAGTCATGACCACACGCAATCACATTGCAGGAAACAACGTTCGTAATTAATCATTGTGTTTTACATCCAGTCAAGTCTGTTCGGCCTTGTTCTAGCTCGTGACTTTTTCCTGCACATTTATTTCTGGGAGTTTTGCCAACTACCATAAGCACTGCGCTTATCTGCAATCTTGTTTCTTCAATTGAGACAATTATCTCTTGAACTCTTGAAGGCTGTTAATGAAGTTCAATTAACAGCCAGTGTTCGAAAAAAAAAGACTGCTTTAAATGTATGTTTATTGAAAACGGCTACTAAGAAGTTAATTAGTAGACCTTCAATAGTAAAACAACAGTGTGTTTGAAGTTTGTGTGTGTTGCATTCTTGGTGGTTGGTAGCTGGGGCAGAACACTCCTCCCTTGGCAGGGCCAAGAAAAAGAAGGGGGCAGTGTGGGGAAGCGCTCCCCTCCCCCGCCGAGCACCAAGCACAACAGCCCAGCGGGGGGGATATGGCCCAGCAGAAGTGGACCCATTGGTGAGTTGGACAGCAGAGAGGCCTGGCCCAGCTCTCGCAGCGGAATGCTGTTTGCCGCCTTTGAAACGTGCCACTTTCTGTTTCCTGTTTCTTCCCTGGGCAGCAATGGCTGGGGCCATGGGGGGGAAGCAGAGGCTTCAGGGCTGCTCTCCCCCCCCCAGCAAGCCAGGGCTGGAGGAGTGCGGAGAGTTGCAGGCGAGTGCCGGAGGGTCAGAAGACATGCTCTGACGTCGCCCCAACACACGTTTCCAGCGCGTGCTTCTCTCTCCCAAAGTAGGATTGAGTGGGGAGAAGAGAGCAGGGGGAAGGGTAGGAGGGAAGGAGAAGCCCGGCTGGCTTTCCTTTGGCGTGGGGTGTGGGGAAGACCCAATACCTCCTCCATGGCCTGGCCGCTGCTCTTACAGTGCCTTGCACAGCACAGTGAAAGCTAACGTACTTCACAATGGGGGAGACTGGGTTGCCTCCCCTTCCTGGAGCCCATTCCCTGCCCCACTCACCCCTGGCAACACTCTCTCTTTCTCTCTCTCTCTCTCTCTCTCCCCCCCCTCTCTCTCGGTGGAGAGCAAACCCACCGGGGGGGGGAGAGAGAGAGAGAGGGAGGGAGGGAGACAGACAGAGAGAGGGAGATACCTATTTCCCATACAAAACAAAACACGGGGAGCCACAAAACCTGGGTAGGTGTGGCTGGGGGGGGACGTGACTGGGTGGGAGTGAGTGACGTCGAGTTGGCCACGCCCACCCAGGTTTTGTGGCTCCTGTTGTTTTGTTTTCTGTGGGAAACGGGCCCAAGTGGCTCTTTGAGTGTTTAAGGTTGCAGACCCCTGGTATATGGGGTTTTAGTCATAACCACCCCACCCAACTACTTGCAAATTTTGATATTGCATAGAAACTTTCATGCCTTGACTTATGCTAACTAGGAAAAACAGAATATGGTCTTATTTTTCCAGCCATAAATGAAGATGCTGAGGATTGAACCTAGAACTTTTTATACGTAAAGCCAGTGTTTTACTCATTAAACTATAACTCAACCCAAGCAAAAGATCTTTTTTTCCAGGGGCTGTGATTTGCAATAAATCAATCTTTGATGACTCTGACTACAAGATGCAGTAGTCATAAGCTTGGCTCTAATTTGTGCAGTACAGTATGGAGCCTAACCACAGCTTGCAAAACGATAAGCTCTCTTGAACATGAAACATGTTCGTCTTTCTTCATGTTCCATTTATAGAATCAATGAGGAACCTTTTTCTTACATGTTACTTCAGCCTCCAAACTATTTTAATAATTCCTAGGGGGTTCTCTGATATCACACTGCCAAAATTCAGGATCAAATCTCTAAAAAAAAAAAAAGTCAGACCAAGAGGAAAATGTTGATTTTGGCATACAACATGTCACAGTAAGTGTGTAAATCATTGAAAAAAATATAACGCATCTTAAAAAGAATTCTACTCGCTAAATCTCCTTGGAAATCCCAGCCCTGCCAATCTGTATTGCATTGTCATCATGCAGTACAGGTCAGGGGTGGGTTCTAACTTACATCACTGCCGGTTTGCTTCCTCCCGCACTGTGTGGCCATGCCTCGTGGGTGCATGCACGCCTCGTGGGCGTGCGCACACTGCGTGCGCATGCACAGTGCAAAAAAATAAAAAAAATTCAAAAAAATAATAATAAAAAAGATGAAAACAAGATGGTGACGCATGCGCAGTGCTGGAAACTCAGTTTCTGCGCATGCGCAGAAGAAAAAAAATTTAAAAAAAATTCCCCAAAAAACTCAAAAAAAATTAAAAAAAAAAAAGATGGTGGCGCCCACGGACTGGCACTGACTGAACCAGATCGGTGACGTCATTGTGACATCACCAGCGGGTTGCTACCGATTCGGGCGAACCGGTCCGAACCGGGAGGATCCCACCTCTGGTACATGTCATGTCCTGAGTCAAGAAAATATTAAGCTGCAATTGTATACACAGTAGGATGTATGCCTCACTGAATTCAAGGATTGTGCATATATGTTTAAATGCCAGCATTTTGCAAGCCCTTAGCTTCTTAACTCTACTTGGTCTTGGTGCATTACTGTTGAGGTTCAACACAAGTGCAAGGTTCTGTTCTCCAGCCAAGCAAGATGCATAGACATTGGCCCAGTTCTAACCAGGTTCAGAGAAAAACAAAATGCACACAGGTACGGTATATGTGGTACCTTGCTCAATAGTAGTAATTGTGAGAGGGATCTTGGAGTCCTAGTGGACAACCATTTAAATATGAGCCAGCAGTGTGCAGCAGCTGCCAAAAAACCCAACACAGTTCTAGGCTGCATCAACAGAAGGATAGAATCAAGATCACATGAAGTGTTAATACCACTTTATAATGCCTTGGTAAGGCCACACTTGGAATACTGCATCCGGTTTTGGTCGCCATGATGTAAAAAAGATGTTGAGACTCTGGAAAGAGTGCAGAGAAGAGCAATAAAGAGGTCTGAAGGATAAACCATGTGATGGACAACCAAGAGAACTAGGTATATCTACCCTAACAAAGAGAAGGATTGGGGTGACATAATAACTGTGTTCCAGTACTTGAGGGTTCTGCCACAAAGGGGAGTCAAACTATTCTCCAAAGCACCTGAGGGCAGGACAAGAAGCAATGGGTGGAAACTAATCAAGGAGAGAAGCAACTTAGAACTAAGGAGACATTTCCTGACAGTTAGAACAATTAATCAGCGGAACAGCTTGCCTCCAGAAGTTGTGAATGCTCCAACACTGGACGTTTTTAAGAAGAGGTTGGGTAACCACTTGTCTGAAGTGGTGTAGGATTTCCTGCCTAAGCAGGGGGTTGGACTAGAAGACCTCCATGGTCCCTTCCAACTCTATTATTCTAAATTCTAAATGTGTGGGAAATCTAGGGTTAAATATGCTGTGTTTAGAGAGGTTTCTTAGCAGGGTTGAGTCTTATGAAAAGGACAGATGAGATGAGATCCTATCATGGCAAAGAACATCAAATCAATGACATAGTTTTATTGATGGTGCTATTAAATAAGGATTGGCAAATATGGATACTTGGGATTATAGAGGACAACTTTTTAGGAAGAGCGAGGAGCTGCATTGAGAAGGAGAAGCAGAGTGGTAACGTGAAATGGGCAAGCCTGTGTCACATGTATGAAATGTTCCCTCTTGAGTTGTTGTGGTTTGTTTGTGGGATGAGATATTTGGAGAAATTCTTTGTTTTGAACTGTAGGAACATTTTAAGTCAATTCGGGAATTACAAGCTTCATTAAGATGGAAAATGTTTGAAAGAGAGTATTTCAACCATGCATCACTTGTGTATACAACAGTTTTATTAGGTTTCCCAATAATGGTGTAAAATCATGCCAACATTTTTCCTCCTATAATAGTCAGAAGAGAGTCCTATGCCATGCAAAGAGACTCAATGCCATCTCAAGGCCTTGCGTCAGAGGTGGTCCATTCGTAACCTCAAATATGTAATTAGGCACCCAAATATGTACTGATTTGTCTAGTTTATTATTAGGAGTTCTACTCATGGCACATCTCTTAAAGCAGGCTGCAAAAGGACCTGTTTGCTTGGATTGGGTATTCAGTTAATTCATTTTTCCCAGAAAAACTTACACCGCAGCCTAGACCCCCTATATCCGTGATGACAAACCTATGGCACGCGTGCTGGAAGTGGCACGCAGAGCCATCTCTCCGGGCACGCGAGCCGTCACCCGTTGCTCTTCCGGGTTCCGGCGTGCCAGCCAGCTGGTCTTCATGCATGCGGGAGCACCGGAAACCGGAAGAGCAGCTGCCCGGTGCGCATGCGCGTACCAGGAAGATGATCTTCCAGCTTCCAGCGTGCGCATGTGCACCGGCCAGCTGGTCTTTGTGCGCACATGCGTGCCAGTAACTGGAAGACCAGGTGGCCGGGGCACATGCGCACACCAGAAACCAGAAGATCATCTTCCCGGCGCACGCATGCACACTGGGCAGCTACTCTTCTGGTTTCCAGCACACACTCAGTGCCGAAAAGGTTCGCCAACACTGCCCTATACAGTATCTATTTTGAGATAAAATCAGCTTCAATGGTGGAATGGGATATTTCAGGAGGAGAAAGATTTCAAACATTCTCCATACCTTGTAAGAAAAACAGAGGTTTTTGCATGTGCCATTGCTAAGGGGCTAATTATGCCAACAATCTTTAATCTTACTACTTTTTGAAAGGGCCATTGGGAGACTGGAGCCATGAGATGATGGCAGCTTAAATATGTCTGAGAGAGATTGATGCTGAATTTAAAAAAAAAGAAAGGAAACATGAGAAGGAAGGGATCAGACAGACAGACAGACAGACAAGCTACTAGAAGCATTTCTTTGTTGTTACTGACGAACCTGTTCTCATCATACCTCAGGAATAAGCATGTTAACAAGCCATTTTGTAAGAATCATTCTCTCTACTATTGTATGAGAGAAGATTTCTACTAATTTTGCACAGTCTTGTTTAACTGCCATTGATCTTTAAAATATGCTTCACCAAGAAAGTGGTATATCACTCAGAGCTGCTTATACCTACCAAACTGTAGGAATGAAATCTTTCTACATGTTGATATGGAGGCATTAACTGTCTCCTGTGCTTAAACACCAGGAATCAGCATAGTTTCCCCACAAAAAAACATGCCCAGAGCAGGGGTGAGTTCCGGATTCAGGTACTGCCGGTTCGCTCAGGGACGCCGGTTCGCCCCCGCGCGCGCACACATGCACAGTACTTAAAAAAAGCTTCTGCTCATGCGCAGAAGCAAAAAACAAGATGGCGGCGCCTACGTCACCGCCGAGAGAACCGGCTCGGGGGCGTGGCAGGCCTGGGTCGCTGCCGGTTCCAGCGACCCAGGCCGCCATGTTACTAACAGTTCTATAGAACCAGTCTTAACCAGTAGGAATGCACGTCTGGCCCAGAGATACACAACCTCCCTAGCTTTGGATGTTTAGCCTCTGATCTTCTGGCCTAAAGTCACACTAAGCAGGCTGACCTTGACTCAGCACAGGAAGAATGCAACTTCTTGTGCTGAGCTGCACAATTGTTCCTACACTTTGTACCAGCCAGTAAGTAGGCAACTATTCTGGAAAAAGGGATTGGGAATTGGGAAAAAATCACCAGCTCGTCTCAGTTTCTGTCTCTGCCTCTAGGTACTTTTCCAGACAGATGATGAGCACTCCAGCAGAAAATGAAGTTATTATGGCAGGACATGTCGTACAAAACATTTTTTTGTCTTTGCTTGTTTATTTGTTTAAAAACAAGCAGAAAGTAAGGAGGTGTTAACCTTAAGAAAAAGCAGAGATTGTCTGTTGTATGGTACCTTAGGCTTACTCAGTCTCTTGTGTCTTTACAGTATTTTATTCCCCTCCACATCCACCAATTTTGTTTATTATTATTTATGTTATTTGTATCCTGTTTTTATTATTGTTTTTAATTAAGGTTGATAATATTTCCAACACACCTTCCTCCTCCTATTTTCCCCGCCACAACCCTGTGAGCTGAATTGGGCTGAGAAAGAATTACCAGCCCAAAGTCACTCAACTGGTTTTCATGACTAAGGCAGGACTAGAACTCACAGGCTCCCACTTGCTAGCCTGGTGCCTTAACCACTAGACCAAACTGGCTCTTGTTTTTGAGAAAATAGTCATAGAATCCCCATTTCCAGTGTGCTCTGCTTTAAACATTCCACATGTATCTCTCCACATGAGTGCAATATCATTGGAACTCTTTCTTTGAAAACAAAACAAAAAAAGTATATAGAACTAGATACGTGACCAATATTGTCTATTTAAGAGGTAGGAAACACTAAGATAGAATAGAATAACAGAGTTGGAAGGGACCTTGGAGGTCTTCTAGTCCACCCCCCTGCTTAGGCAGGAAACCCTACACCACTTCAGACAAATGGTTATCCAACATCTTCTTAAAAACTTCCAGTGTTGGAGCATTCACAACTTCTGGAGGCAAGTTGTTCCACTGATTAATTGTTCTCACTGTCAGGAAATTTCTCCTTAGTTCTAGGTTGCTTCTCTCCTTGATTAGTTTCCACCCATTGCTTCTTGTTCTACCCTCAGGTGCTTTGGAGAATAGCTTGACTCCCTCTTCTTTGTTTGAGATAACATGACTCATCATTCCTGGCAATTGACAACATTGGCTGGGCTTGATGAGAGCAGTTATCCAACCTATCTGAAGGACTCCATTTACTTTTATTTTTATACATACTGTGAATTTCAACCCTTGGTGATTTTATGGACAGGAATATGCAATTTTTGGGGCAATAGTTCAGAAGAGCTACGCCACTACTTCTAATTTGATTTTTTTTTAAATCATTCTAGATTACATCCCTGGTTTCTTGATAGTCTCCCATTACAGGAATAATTGATCCAACCTTGCATTGCTTTTCTTCAGCCAAAATAAGCAAGATGGTAGATAAGGGTGGTGTTGGTGTTGGATTTTTATTTATTTATTTGATGTCTTTGAGTGTTCACTCCTGTTGACAGGTCCTTGCAGTTTTCCTGGCAAAATTGCAGAAGTGGCTTGCCATTGCCTGCTTCCTATGGCTAAGAGAGAGAGGAACTGTTCCAACATCACCCAACTGGCTTTGTGCCTAAGATGGGACTAGAATTCACGGTCTCCTGGTTTCTAGCCTGTTGCCTTAATCACTACGCCAAACTAGCTAGTCTAGCTCTGATCTAATTAAAAAGGCAGAGTTCTCTTTCACTGCCTGCTTTCTGTCCTTCAGCGGTAGTTGCTCAAAATACAGGGTCTCTTACATGTATATTGAACATACGGTTTCGTGCATGTAAATTGCTTATCCCAACACGGAGCCCTGCCTTCCTATACCATCAGGCAGGTACACACTGGATTTATAGCCCACTTTCATGGAATGCCAGTAGGAGCTAAGGGTTGCCCTGGACCAAACACTTGCCATAAAGCAATGGATAATTATTCCAGATGTAAGAACGGTCCTACGGGAAATGATTCTTAATGGGTAATTTATAGGGACTGCATGGACTCCTCCATCTGATGCTGGCAGTTGGCATGCTTGAGTGCCAGCACTACTAGTGACAAATGGGTCCTGGACTTAGCCTTTCCTTCTGGTGCTGCCAGCTGTTATAATATAAGGCTCGTAGGCTATGCCCTGAGCTCATCTGCCTGTACTAGGTTTCCTCTGTTTTTTTATCAGCAGCCACCCTTTCAAGACCCTTAGGGCCAGAAGCAAGAAGTTGCTGTCTGTGAATAGCAATAGCAATAGCAATAGCATTTAAACTTATATACCGCTTCATAGTGCTTTACAGCCCTCTCTAAGCGGTTCACAGAGTCAGCCTATTGCCCCCAACAATCTGGGTCCTCATTTTACCCACCTCGGAAGGATGGAAGGCTGAGTCAACCTTGAGCCCTGGTGAGATTTGAACCGCCGAACTGCAGCTGGCAGTCAGCTTGAAGTAGCATGCAGTGCTGCACTCTAACCCCTGCGCCACCTCGGCTGAGGATCAGAATTGACTCCCCCATTAGATTTCTTACCTCTTAGAATTTTGCAGTGTTATCTTCAGCCAGAGGGATGGGGATGGAAGGAAAGAATCAACATTTTAAAAAAAATAAAGTTGTTATGACCCAGGTCGCCTAGGCAGGAGTAGGCTTTGATAGAGTGGCTTTATTGCTCTGTTAAATTCCACAACAAATGGCCTTACAATGGCCAGTAAGGCTCCACCCCGCACTGCCCTGAAGGCAGCCACCCACAGTTTTACAAACAAAAGCCAGTAAGCAACAAAACCAATCCGCAAAGGCAGAGAGGAAGTCCAAAGACTTAGATGCAAGCTCATGGGGCAAGGTCCACAGTCAAAGTCCACAGGGCAAGGCAAGTCCATAAGGCAAAGGCACACAAGGCAAGGCACAGGCAGAAATACGATTCAAGGCTGAGTTTTCCAAAGCTGGGGGAGTGCAGGCCAACGCAAACAATTGTTCCCAACAAAGACAATCTCCCCCGACCTCTGCTTAAGTCAGTGCAAGCCGGGTATTCCTTGTGAGGAGGGGTGGGGTGACCTTTTCCCGAGCAGCCTCACAGATTCCTTTGAGCTTGCCTCTGCTCTATTCTCTGTGCCCTCGGATCGAGTGGGGGAGGCAGCTGTTCCTCATCAGAGGGGATCTGCTGCCTCTCAACACCATTACCTGTCCGCAGCTAATCCTCTCCCGTGTCTGTGAGGGCAGGCAGCTCTCCATCCAGTCAACCACCTCCCACAATGCCTGAGAGGCCTGGGACAGCATCATCCTTAGCCCCTGGACTCTCCAGACATTCCAGGGGAGACGTGCCATCCCCATCCGACAGTCCCGGTTCCAACTCCTCCTCCTCTTCCGAACTGGGATCCGATGGGGTCATGACAAAAGTACTTTGAAAGAAACAAAGAATATATTTGAAACCTAGTAATCTAAAAAAAAAATATGTAAAAATATTTAGTACAGACATTTTTGTATCGATGTGAGGGGTTTTTTTTAAAGGAAAAATCAGTTTACTGCATGAAGAAAACAAAGGATGGGATGATGAAAAAAACACATGCAAAACTAACACGGAATATTTCTGCATTTGCAACTTACAGCATCATCCGGCCATCTGCTTTGGCAATATATCACTAATGAAGACAGGTTTTATATCACCGCAGCAATGGCAAGGTAACGCTATAAATCAGTAGTGCAGAAATGTTAATGAAGCAGAATTAGACAGTCCTATCCATCCTTTGGCTTATTTGGAAGCAAAAGTAAGGGGTTGCTAGAAAATTACCAATATTTATCAATTCGTTTATGTTTTGCAATTTGACCCCACATTTTCATTCATAATTCATCATGCTTGTCCTATCAGGAGAGAAACAAATATAACTCATGCTTAATCACAGATGCATTGACCAGCTAGGTCATTCCTACTAGTCCATGTGCTCTCCGGTGGTCCTAACTAACTTGGATAAGGCATTATTGCCAACCAGGGAAGAGTGGAATAGATTCACCAATGTTTGTTTTTAATTTATCTAACCGATAGCAGACAGGCACCAAAGACTAGTAGCACAATAAGTCTTAACTTAGCCAATGATACTGACTTAAGAGCAGAGGTGGGCGTCACATACTGTAACGACTGGTTCACCCAGAACCGAAAATGTGAGCGTGCGGCATCGAAAAACCGGCGATTATATAGGACGTGATAGTGCCAGGGCGGGTGGGCAGGCCCAGCTGCTGGTTGGAACTACCGGTTCGCTCAAACCGGTCCAAACCGGCAGCAGCCCACCACTGCTTAAGAGGTGCATGAAGAAGGGAGAAGAAACCAGTTGCTACAATGAAGAGTGTTCAGAACTAAGCATCAATTAGTTTATGTTATTCAAACATAGTCTTTATGTGATTTGTCCAGCACTGCCAGGTCTTCCCTGCCAGGAATGTCACAGTGTAGAAGATCCATAGATGTTCTTCCCCATCCCATGACTTTGTAAAGATAAGCTCTGTCTCTCTCCAAATCATAGTAGTGGAATTATTTTCTCAGCTAGCTGGCTGCACCTAGCAAAACTTGTCTGATCTCAAGAGGCTGAGCAGGATTTGGTAAGAAGTGGAGTGGGAAACCATCAGAGAGCACTAGGATGATTAGGATAGACCAAGAAGGTGAAAATAATCTTTGAAGAAAGCAGCAAGAAACCATTTCTACATAATTGCAAACAGAAAGACAGAGAGACTCAATTTAATGAACCTTTCATTTTACTTTGAGCAGGCAAAAACACCAATCCAACTTTAGCACAATCCAAAAGATGAATAAGGTCAAACCTAGTTAGTTCTTGGATGGGTAAAGGCCCATTACTGGGATGTTTCACACATGCACACTCACACATGTATGCTGTTGTGGCCTTTCGGCTGCCGAATCAGATGAGGAGGAGGCGTGGGAGTCAGGGTCAGCATCAAGGCAACCTGAGTGCTCTGAGGGGGAAGAGGGAGTGCAGCTGGCAGAGAGAGAGAGAGACAGAGGCAGAGCCTGGACCGTCCATCAGCCCTCAGATGGAGAGTCAACAGCCCCCAGGTCTGGAGGTGGCTGATGAGGAAGAGGAGGAACAGCTGGGTCCAGTGCCTGATGCGCAGATGCACAGAAGGCAGAGGAGAGGAGATCAGTGGAAATCCGTGGGCCGATCCTTGGGAAGGAAGAGCCACCACTGCTAGCGAAGCCCCACCCTAGCTCTGGGGATAAAAGGCAGGGGGCGGAGATGAATACATGTGGCAGACAACTATTCATCTCCCCTGCTGGACAGACTTGTTAGCCTGAGGTGAAAGAGAAACTTTTTGCTGGGGCTGTTGGCGCTCCTAATAAAGGAATCATTGCTTCAACTACAGAAGGTTTGTTGTGTTTGGGGAGCTGGGTCAGAACACATGTGCGTGCGCGCACACACACACACACACACACACACACACACACACACACAGACAGAGAGAGAAAACACAAAAACCAAAACTCATCCTGGAAAGTCTGGGAGGAGATGCTATTGTGTTAATATCTGATTCGTCTAATCTTTCGCCAATTGTTTAAACAGCGCAGTTAGTGTTAGATAGTCTCCCTCCCTCTCTAAGTAGATGCATATGCTAAATCTGTAAGCTTTGGAAGTTTCACTTAATGTTAGAACAAAATGGCATGTCCCATATTAGAAAAAGAATCATTCCGGTGAACTTTCCCCTACATTCCTGGCCCCACATCTGTTTGCCAGGCACTGCCTGCCATAAATCGACATTCTAATAATTCAAAAAAGGGTTTTTGATGTTTCGAATAGTGCAGGATGGGTAGAAGAGTATTCTGACATTTGGCAAGGGATAAAAATGACATTTCCACACCAAGGCGGGAGGGGGAGGAAATTCCTTGGACCAAAAGACAGAAATATGCTGCTCTGCTTATGGGCTGACAGGGAACATCTAAGAATAGCAATTCTTGACCACCCAATCCTGTGAATATTTCCTTGCAATTGTCTTAATTTTATTCTTTCAAAGACAGCATCTCCTCTGCAATGCATGGCGTGGTTCTCTTACAGAAAAATTGTTCTCGTTATAACTCAAAAGACCTTGCTGTCAGATTACCAAAAAAAAAAAAAAAGTCTTGGCAAAAATAGCACACATATTTTCATAGATTTGCAAGAAATAGATTTGAAGCTTCCATCAGATCAGTGCTTTCAGTAACCAGAATATAGAATCCTGAATATTTGGGATGAATCTTATTCATTCTGCCTTTTGTGGTATAGAAACTAAGAGATACAGATCAGGGGTGGGTTCTAACTTACCTCGCTGCCGGTTCGCTTCCTCCTGCGCTGCGTGGGCGCGCCTCGTGGGTGCGCGCGCTTCGCGCACGCGTGCATGCGCAGTGCTGAAAAATTTTTAAAAAATCCCCCCAAAAAACCAAAAACAAGATGGCAACACATGCGCAGTGCCGGAAACTCAGCTTCTGCGCATACGTAGAAGAAAAAATAAATAAAAAAATCCCCCCAAAATATTTTTTTTTCAAAAATATTCAAAAAAAATATTCAAAAAAAATATTCAGAAAAAAAAGATGGCGGCGCCCACGGACCGGCACCGACCGAACCGGCTCCATGACATCACTGTGACATCACCAGCAGGTCGCTACCAGTTCGGGTGAACCAGTCCGAACCGGGAGGAACCCACCTCTGATACAGATCTAAGAAATGACTACTCGGGTATGCAAGTTGGAAAAAGGGGGTGGGAGAGAGAAGTTAGCTTCTAAGGAGAAAAGAAGATTGCAGGTAGAATAATATTCTCCAGTAGAGATGGTTTAAATCTGATACAGATTAACAGAGTTGGAAGGGACCTTGTAGGTCATCTAGTCCATCCCCCCGCTCAAGCAGGAGACCCTACACCATTTCTGACAAATGGCAAATTCTCTTCTTGAAAGTCTCAAGTGATGAAGCTCCCACAACTTCCGAAGGCAAGCTGTTCCATTGGTTGAATGTTCTCACTGTCAGAAAGTTTCTCCTTATTTCTAGGTTGAATCTCTCCTTGATCAGTTTCCATCCATTATTCCTTGTCTGGCCTTCAGGTGCTTTGGAAAATAGCTTGACCCCTTCCTCTCTGTGGCAGCCCCTCAAATATTGGAACACTGCTATCATGACTCCCCTGGTCCTTCTCTTCACTAGACTAGCCATGTCCAATTCCTGTAACCGTTCTTCATATGTTTTAGTTTCCAGTCCCCTAATCATCCTGGTTGCTCTCCTCTGCACTTTTTCTAGAGTGTCAACATCTTTTTTATAGTGTGGTGACCAAGC
>QLTV01004101.1:2049190-2080890 GCA_003457575.1 Thermophis baileyi | reverse complement strand
GTCTCCAAAGTTTGCAACATTAAGACTTGTGGGCTTCAACCCCCAGACTTCCTCAGCCAGCCATGTGGCTAACGTTGGAGACTGCTGATTTAAAGCGACAGCCTTTGTTTTCCTTCTTTGCCAAGAGCTCTCCCGGCTGGAAAGTGAGTCCTGATTTTTTACTTCTAACACCTGCCTCTTTCTTTCTCTTTCTTTCTCCCTTCCCTTCTCCCTCCCTCCCCCCCTCTCTCTTTCTTTCAGGGGAACCGGCAGGGAAAATAGGCTTTAAAAAGTTTTTTAAAAAAACAGGAAGTGATGATGTTGGGGCAGGTGGGTGGAGCTTCATGCTGCCATCCCGGTTCTCCAAACCAGCTGCTGCAATCGTTACCTAGTTGCCTGAACTGAGCAGATTTCACCCCTGCCTTGGGGGTCTTCTAGTCCAACCCCCTGCTCAAGCAGGAAACACTACACTATTTCAGACAAATAGTTGTCCAATCTCTTCTTAAAAACCTCCACTGTTGGAGCACTCATAGCTTCTGGAGGCCAGTCATTCCACTGATTAATGGTTCTAACTGTCAGGAAATTTCTCCTTAGTTCTAGGTTGGTCTTCTCCAGGGGTGGGTTCTAACTTACCTCGCCGCCAGTTCGCTTCCTCCTGCGCCGTGTGGCTGCACGCACATTGCACACCACATGGCCGCGCTGTGCGGGCGCACACGCATGTGCAGTGCCGAAAATTTGCAAAAAAATTCCCAAAAAAGCCGCAAACAAAAAAAAATCCCCCCAAAAAGCCAAAAACAAGATGGCAGCGCATGCACAGTGCCGGCAACTCGGCTGCTGCGCATGCGCAGAAGAAAAAAAAAATTAAAAAGAAAAAAAACCCAAAAAAAAATTCCAAAAAAAAAAAATTCCAAAAAAAAAGATGGCGGCGTCCACGGACCGGCACCGACAGAACCGGCTCCGTGACGTCACCAGTGGTTTGCTACCGGTTCTATAGAATGGGTGCGAACCGGGAGGAACCCACCTCTGGTCTTCTTGATTAGTTTCCATCCATTGCTTCTTGTCCTGCCTTCAGCTCCTTTGCATCTTTATCTCCCTTTGAATCATTAGAGGTACTGAATGAAATCCAGTGTCCTTAAATTGTCTCTGCAGAAGACAATTAAACAGAAAGAGACACTCAGTTCCTTTTAATTGCCTGAGCAGGTCTGGAAACTACACATGTTTTGAGAATATTGTGCGTATTAAATGGACTATTTATTTAAAGTGCATAGTAGCATATTAGAAATGCAGTTGTGATAACATACACTCTTATATTGCACTCTTTTTTTATAATTGTTTCACAAACAACAGATAACAGATACGGTAATTCCCAGAAGAGGTAGGCTTCCCAAAAAGTTATGGCCCAGAGACAAACTCTTTAGTACCACTTTACTTTACAAAGAATCTTTGAGAGATATTATTTTAAATTGGAGTATGACACTGTCTACAATGGTCCACCAGCACAATTTGCTGGCCAGTTCTGTTGTGTTTTCCTTCTGTATTCATGCTATCCATACCTGAAAAAGAAATAAACAGAGACAGATTAACAGAGTTGGAAGGGACCTTGCAGGTCATCTAGTCCAGCCCCCTGCCCAAGCAGGAGACCCTTACATCTGCCTCTACCTAGGATCGAACTCACAACCTCTTGATTGTGAGGCAAGAGCTCCACCTCTAGGCCACATCAGTGAATATTTTAAAAATTAATGTTTGCAACTTTCTGGCTAAAATTAGGCAATCAGTATAACAATCTAGAAGGTTGGGGGCTAAACTCAGATTGCAGGCCAGTCGCCCCTAATGCAATTTAGTGTCTACAGTGCTTTTAAATTTTTATTTTTTTAAGGCAGTGAATTATGAATGGCTTCTAATACTGTGACATTTGTACAAATGTACAGCAGAAAACTGCTTCCCTGCAATTGCTCTCTTTGGTTCTAGTAGTTTTATCTGAAAGTACGAAGCACAACTTTGCAGAAATGCAGCCAGCCAAATCTATGAGGATTGCTGCTCTTTCCCTAGACTCTTCTCTTCTCCATCTAAAGATCTCCAGGTCTTCTGACTGGTCTTTTATGAACTGGTTTCAGGGTTCTCGGTTTTCTTATTCTGTTTATACTCCACTTTGTCTAGGTGATTCATAAAACCTGGCACCCATTTCTGAACACTGTACTCCAAGTGCAATATGACCAACCCAAGTGGAATGTTACTTATCATAAATTGGACATGAAGTTTCTTTTAATGTAGCTCATAAATGCCTGTATCTTGTTAGACTCCACATCAGCTTGTGATTCAGTCTGGAGACATTAAGATAGCTTTTTGTTGTTGTTGTGTAGTTGTTGTTTTTTTGGTTGTTGTTTTTTTTTGTAATAGTCCAGCAATGTGTGCATATTTGTGCACTTTGCCACAACTTTTGATCCTTTTGGCTCATTTGCTTTATCAATCCACAGGAGCATAGAAGCACATCAATAAGACGTTGTTGATTCAGTGGCATAATCATATTAAGGTTGTCCTAGTTTCTCTCCCCTTAGGGTTTATCAATGCATGGATGTGCATAAATAATAATGTAGAAGAGGGAACTGTCATGAACTGAGCAAGCTAAAAGCCATGACAAACTGTTTACAGTTTCATTTCCAGAATTAATTTTAGAAATTCTCCCAGCTGAACAAGAATTCAGGAGCAATGTTAATATAGCAAAAAATAAATTCAGTGGAACAATAATGGAATAAAACCAAGGAAACTTGTAAAAGTGACATTCATCATTGGAATTGTTTGTGATTATATTTTAGTATCTCCTTTTTATGAGTTCCCATCCATCTTGGGCTCCTTTTCTCATTAATTTGTCCTTTCATAGAATCCTACTTATCACTACTCTGAGTTTACTAGACTTTCTGGTTCTCTTTTTTGTTCTCCAACAGACACACTACACAAATAGAAAAAAACACCTCTTGCCTCCAAAAAGTATATGTTGCTGAAATGAATTGTGCTGAAATGAATATGTTGCTGAAATGCTGGGGGGGGGGGCACGTGGATTGCAAGTTGTTTACCTCTGTTTTAAATGGTAGTTGCAACATAACCTTTTTCTTAACCTTTCTCTCTCTGTCTCTGTATGTATACACACAATATTTCTGTTTTTCTGTGACACATCAGCCCAATTCCCTATAATATTTTCAAAATAATTGTCTCTGGTTCAGTAAGTTCATTAATCAATTTGCTCAACACTCTGGAATGTATTTCACATTATGCACCGATGACCTGAGAAATTCAATTAAGAAATAATATGTTAACCTTTCTCTAAGGAGCACAGGAACACCATACCTAGGTTTTATCTCATTTTTATAAAGGAGATTAGATGGTAACCTATTAATATGGACTATAAAGCAGGCTGGTTTTTGACTGATCTATTCTACTTGCTTCTTGCAACACTACATGAGCACCTGGGTTTAAGAGATGCCTTCTATTACCTCTAAAGCCCCAAAGGTACTTTTTCAAGAGGCAACTGGACTTTCTTGTTTTTCTTCAAAGACGTTTCACTTCTCATCCAAGAAGCTTCTTCATCTCTGACTGGAGGGTGGGGAATGGAAGGATTTATATTCCTTGCAGGCAGCTGGTCATTTGCATTCTTAGAGAGTCATTGAAGCCACTTGGAGGTTTGTCTGTGTCCTCAGGGTCACCTGAGTAGTGCAAATGGGTGTGGAGCCTTTTTGGAACTGCTGAAAGGACTGTGTTGTGGAGCTGTGCTTTCTGCAGGATGTTTTCTGCCCTGTGTCCCTTCAATGTTGAACACACATGCAGGCTGTTGGGGACGAGTCTGTGTTGTCTGCATCTCAAACTGAAGTGCAAATGGTTCCTGTAGTATGCAGTTTTTCTGGAAATCTATTCATACACCCATACCAATGATTCTCTAAAAGAATGCAAATGACCAGCTGTCTGCAAGGAATATAAATCCTTCCATTCCCCACTATCCTGTCAGAGCTGAAGAAGCTTCTTGGATGAGAAGCAAAATGTCTTAAAAAAGAAGAAGAAAGTCCAGTTGCCTCTTGGAAAAGCACCTTTGGGATAGCCAAGACCTGGATGACTGAGAATCTCCATAGACATTAACTCTAAAGCTTCTTCAGCCAGATAACCAACCCTTCAGCAAGTTGCTAGAATTATACAGACCTACTGTATATCTTAGCTTATGTTCCCTATCAGCTGCACTCATGCAGAGCCACACCATGGTCATAGCAATAGCAATAGCACTTAGACTTATATACCACTTTACAGTGCTTTGCAGCCCTCTCTAAGCGGTTCACAGAGTCAGCATATTGCCCCCAACAATCTGGGTCCTCATTTTACCCACCTCGGAAGGATGGAAGGCTGAGTCAACCTTGAGCCTGGTGAGATTCGAACTGCCGAACTGCAGCTAGTAGTCAGCTGAAGTAGCCTGCAGTACTGCACTCTAACCACTGCGCCACCTCGGCTCTTCTAAACCTATGCACAAGACTCAGTCTCTTGACAAAGCTGACTCAGAAATTCTGCATCTATGAATAGAGAGCAGAGGAAGGAGAGACTAGTAGGAATCAGTGTTCCCTGTGTTAGTGACAGTCATGTGCACTGAGATGTATCTCTGCTTCCTGTTCGACCTGGAATCTGAAAGGGCACTGCAGTAGGCACAGCTGAGCCTTTGAAGATTTCGACTTTCTTCTTTGATTACAACTAACACCAACTTCAACAATAGCAATAGCACTTAGACTTATATACCGCTTTACAGTGCTTTTACAGCCCTCTCTAAGAGGTTTACAGAGTTAGCATATTGCCCCCAACAATATGGGTCCTCATTTTACCCACCTTGGAAGGATGGAAGGCTGAGTCAACCTTGAGCCTGGTGAGATTCGAACTGCCAAATTGCAGGCAGCCAGTGATCAGCAGAAATAGCCTGCAGTAACTGCATTCTAACCTCTGCGCCACCGCGGCTCCTAGTTAGTCCCTTGATTGGGACTAACACCAACTTCAACAAGCTCAGGTCCAGAGGAAGAATCCAATACTCTTCCTTTGCTTGTGTTTCCAAAGGTTTGGAGCTTGGGGAAAAAAAATAACTGGGTAAAGCTGTTAGCTAAGCTACTCCCCAGCCAGGGTTGCCCAGGATAACCCAATTGGTGCTAGGAAGACATCTCAGCTTGCTCATCTGCTTTTCTAGCTTAGAGGGAACTTTGGCCTTAGCCATTCCTTATCTGGCAGTTTCCAGATGTTTTGAACCAAAGTCTCATCATTCCCCTGGTAGTATGAGTAAAGACAATGAGATCTGGAGGCTATTGGGTCAACAAAGGCTGATGTGTACAATCATTCTAGGACATGAACTGCAAGAGTAGCAGGGGTGAAATCCAGCAGGTTCTGACAGGTTCTGGAGAACCGGTAGCGGAAATTTTGAGTAGGTCGGAGAACCGGTAGTGGAAATTTTGAATAGTTTGGAGAACCGGCAAATACCACCTCTGGCTGGCCCCTGAGTGGGGTGGGAATGGAGATTTTGCAATATCCTTCCCCCAGGAGTGGGGAGGGAATGGGGATTTTGCAGTATCTTTCCCCCAGGATGGGATGGGAATGGAGATTTTGCAATATCCTTCCCCTAGGAGGGGGAAGAGGAATGGGAATTTGCAGTATCCTTCCCCTTGAGGTGGGGAGGGAGGGGGATTTTGCAGTATCCTTCCCCTGGAGGGGGGGGGGAATGGGGATTTTGCATTTTCTTTCCCCCAGAAGGGGGGGGGGAAGGTCCCCCAGGAGTGGGGAGGGAATAGGGATTTTGCAGTATCCTTCCCCCAGGAGTGGAAAGGGAATGGGGATTTTGCAGTATCCTTCCCCTGGAGTGGGGAGGGAATGGAGATTTTGCAATATCCTTCCCCCAGGAGTGGGGAGAGAATGGAGATTTTGCAATATCCTTCCCCCAGGAGTGGGAAGGGAATGGGGATTTTGCAGTATCCTTCCCCTGGAGTGGGATGGGAATGGAGATTTTGCAATATCCTTCCCCTAGGAGTGGGAAGAGAATGGGGATTTTGCAGTATCCTTCCCCTGGAGTGGGGTGGGAATGGAGATTTTGCAGTATCCTTCCCCTGCCACGCCCACCAAGCCACACCACGCCCACCAAGCCACGCCCACAGAACCGGTAGTAAAAATTTTGGATTTCACCACTGAAGAGTAGCCAGAATAAAAGTCAATGATTGAACTGCAGTAGGACAAACTTGATGTTAATGAAGGTACCAAGAGAAGTTAAATGCTGACTCTCTGCATGTCACTGAAATGATAACAGATATGCTTAGCATGTGGCTGTATAAGGTTTTATATCTGACAGAATATCAATGAGCCATCTCTCTCAAGAATGGAATATGGAGACTGAACGACAGCAGTTGGCAATAGCATCAATCTTCAACAATGAATATTTTTGCTTGTGTTTTTACTGTTTGCCATCTGCGTCTCCCCTCCCTGTTCTGCAATTATATCTACCTAGGTTTAATCACACATTAGATATATGGACACAGGCTTCCTCCAAATATGATTCAGTGTCAGGAAGAAAAGTGGCAGAGCATGATTTAAAAGAAGAGAGGGCATTTGCGGTGCAACCAGCGATGTTGTACATAGGACAAAGGATGGAACTGCCTATTGTTTTGTGTGATGAAAAATGTACACAATAGTACCAGCTGTTGTTTACAGTGATGCAATTGGTGTAAGATGACCCCAGTCTGCATGGGCATGTCAAGAAATGCATATCAGCTCTCTGCTGATGATGCCGTGATGCTTTCATTCAAAAAAGACCACGATGCTGCAGTTACTGTGTTGAGAATTTGTCAAGAAGATGGTTTCGTATTTCATAGGTGGTTCAGAAATGCAGATACAGTATCTCCACTAATAACTATATCTTGAAGCATTGACTTGAAAGCCAGTGTGGTGTATCCTGATGGATATAAGTTAGAGATTTCAATACAATACACACAGAAAAACCACAATAATCATAAACTTTGGGGCTGATGCTTACATGTAACATCAAATCTCTCATATAATAATTGTATGCATGTGTGTTTTATGTAGAAAGGCATCGAATTTACACTGTTTATAGATTAACAGAATGATTCTCAGATATAGCACTTAGCAATAGCACTTAGACTTATATACCGCTTCATAGTGCTTTACAGCCCTCTCTAACCGGTTTACAGAGTTAGCCTATTGCCCCCAACAATCTGGGTCCTCATTTTACCCACCTCAGAAGGATGGAAGGCTGAGTCAACCTTGAGCCGGTGAGATTTGAACCGCCGAACTGCAACTAGCAGTCAGCTTGAAGTAGCCTGCAGTGCTGCACTCTAACCACTGCGCCACCTCGGCTCTTTTGATATGGAACCGTGCAATAAGACGTGTGTGCATATGCAGCTGATTAAAATATAGGATTCACTGTATATAACAACTGAATTTTTTTAAAATTACATCATGAGATAGATAGTCATGTAATTGACGTGCAGCTGTGAAGAGATGACTGAGATAAATGTTGAGAAATCAACATTTATGGATTCAGCCATCACAGGATGCTCAAACCCAACATTTGATGGTCTCCGTTACTAATAGGGGTAGTTTTTCCGATTTCCTTTCCAGGAAACATTGCTTCAAAATCAATTTTTGCAAGCAAGAAGGAAA
Source organism: Thermophis baileyi (assembly GCA_003457575.1). Lineage (NCBI taxonomy): Eukaryota > Metazoa > Chordata > Lepidosauria > Squamata > Dipsadidae > Thermophis > Thermophis baileyi. The sequence goes on along the minus strand of QLTV01004101.1, from coordinate 2,073,231 downwards.
AAAAAGGAGATTGGTTGTACTTCAAAGTACCAATTCAAGAGTTTATTGATCTTAGGGGTTTTAGTGAACATTTCATCAAGGGCTTTCTGAATAGCTTTTTCCCATGCTTTTATTAGATTGTATTCTCCTTAAAGGCAAAAATGTTGATTATCTAAGCCATTTGTGCTTTGCTTGGGCAACACGAATATTGTACCTCTGGCATATAGACATTTATTTGAAGGATTTAAATATTTCCTATCACTCTGTAATTTCTGATGCTCAGGATGGGCAGAAACAGGGACTGTTTGCATTTAAATATGAACCAAACTAATTTCACAATTCTGAACCAATATATAAAATAAAAATGTAGTTATCAGGTTTTTTTATTTTTAAATATAGTTCATACATTTAAAAACGTATAGTAGAAAAAGTCTCTATAAAGCTGCATGTATTCATGAAAATAATGTACAAATATGCATTAAATTAGAAATGCTTCCGCCATATATTAAGCAAAATTGCAAACACAATCAAAAAGGGTGCATCAAATTCAAGTTGAATGAATAAAAGGTGAGAAATTCAAAAAAAGGAGAAATTGAGGAAAATGTTTATTGGCTTTATACGTTACAAGTTCCTAAATGTGTGATACTATTATTAATTGAAGCATAATGCATATACACATATGTGAAGAGAAAGACTAGGATTATAGAGAATTGCTACTGGTGAGGATAGATCACTCAAAACTAGATGGCCAAAAGGCATAGTGGGGGGTGGGAAGTTAAGAGTCCAAGGAAACAGAATTTGGAGATATATGGAAGAATATTTATTTTGGGGGCAGTGGGAGGTTTTGCTATGTTTTGTGGGCTTTTAAATGTTTTTTTTTCTTTGTGAACTGCCCAGAATTAAGATATATACCATGTTTCCCTGAAAATAAGACATCCCCTGAAAATAAGCCCTCCTCCAAAAATAAGCCCTTCCCCAAAAATAAGCCCTCCCCAAAAAATAAGCCCTCCCCGAAAGTATTTAAACGCATGTGCAGCCGGTCCCCGCCATTTCCTCTGGTTAGGGTTAGGGAGACAGAGCTGGAAATCAGGTAAGACGGCAAGAGGAGCCCCGTCTTGCTCCACACGCCCCAAAATAATAAGACCTCCCCAAAAATAAAGCCAAGCGCTTATTTCGGGGTTCAAAAAAATATAAGACAGGGTCTTATTTTCGGGGAAACACGGTAATATGAGCAGCCGTATGTATCAAATATATATGAGAGAGACACTGGTCTGAGTTTGACCATACAAATTAAACAAATGAAATAATAATATAAATAAATAAGGCTTATGTTCATATGTGAAAGCCGGTGAGATGCTTGAACTTGAATTGGGAAACTTGCAAATCTACACTTGACCACAAAGCTCAATGAGTAAGTTTGAGCCAACTCTTATCTTAATCTACCTTATGATGTAAAATTGTCAAGTATTAACAATACATATAATCAGAGGTGGTATTCAGCCGGTTCGGACCGGTTCAGGCAAACCAGTAGTAATGACCTGCAGATGGGCCCACCCCGCCTACCCGCCCCGGCGCTGTGCCATCCTATTTAGGCACATTTTCAAGCTGTGCGCATGCATGCAAGCCGCGCGTGCAAGCAAAGTGCATGCGCAGAAAGGCGCATGCTCGCATTTGCAAACCGGTAGGGAAAGTAAGTTACTACCACCCCTGCATATAATGTTATATATATAACAATATTTAAACAACGTGTTACTTCCCAGGATAGGTAGGAGCATATACCAAGAAGAGCAGAGTTTTTCCTTGTGCTCACTCCCATATAAAATTTGTTTTCTCTGTCTACCACTGCACCCATCCAAAGAACTAAGATTTCTTCATGGAGTTGACCTTGTCTTCAGAGGTGTCCAACTCAAATTCTAAAAATGACATTTTAGAATGCACTTGAAGAAAGACACCATCCCAAGTGAGCTGCTCTTTGCCTTTGGCTTCTCAATAATTGAGTGGGATTGTTTATTGATTCACTGGATTACTGCAGCCCTGGGGTTCCCCTATAGATCCATGTGGCGTGTTGCGGTAGATACAGAGATAAAAATTTTCAACGTATAACTCAGGGGTGGGTTCTAATTTACCTCGCTGCCGGTTCGCTTCCTCCCGCACCGCAAGATGGCGACACATGTGCAGTGCCGGAAACTCGGCTTCTGCGCATGCGCAGAAGAAAAAAAATTCAAAAAAAATTCAAAAAAAAAAAATTCAAAAAAAAAGATGGCGGTGCCCACGGACCAGCACCGACTGAACCAGATCGGTGATGTCATTGTGATGTCACCAGCGGGTCGCTACGGGTTCGGGAGAACCAGTCCAAACCGGGAGGAACCCACCTCTGGTATAACTGCATGCTTGACCTGCTGAAGTCTTCAGAATGTTATTAGTGCTGATCGGAGGCTCAACCCTATTGTGTAGCTCAGGATGTTCTCAGGGTGCTGTGCCCATACTGAAGTTCTCTAAGAAGCATCCTGTGAGCTTAATATAATATAATAACAGAGTTGGAAGGGACCTTGGAGGACTTCTAGTCCAACCACCTGCTTAGGCAGGAAACCCTACACCACTTCAGACAAATGGTTATCCAACATCTTCTTAAAAACTTCCACTGTTGGAGCTTGTCCCAAAGGTGATTTTTCAGGAGGCAACTGGATTTTCTTGTTTTTTCTTTTGAAGATGTTTTGCTTTTCATCCAAGAAGCTTCTTCAGCTCTGACAGCAGGGGTGGGTTCTAATTTACCTCGCTGCCGGTTCGCTTCCTCTCACACCATGTGGGCGCACTTCGTGGGCGCATGCGCAGTACCAAAAAATAAAAAAAATCCCCCCAAAAAAGCCAAAAACAAGATGGCGACATATGCGCAGTGCTGGAAACCCGGCTTCTGCGCGGGCGCAGAAGAAAAAAACCCGGAAAAAATTCAAAAAAAAAATTCAAAAAAAAAAAACAAAAAAAGATGGCGGCAGCCACGGACCGGCACTGACCGAATCGGAGCATATTTTGTTTTTTTCTTTTTAAGACATTTCGCTTCTCATCCAAGACGCTTCTTCAGCTCTGATAGGATAGTGGGGGATGGAAGGATTTATATTCCTTGCAGACAGCTGGTAATTTGCAGCCTTTTAGAGGATTGTTGAAGCACTTGGAGGTTTATCTGTGTTTTCAGGGTCACCTGAGTAGAAAAAATTGTTTTTTCAGGGTCACCAGAGAAAAAATTGGAGACTACAGAAACCAGGAGCACTACTCAGGTAAAATTGGAGACTACAGAAACCAGGAGCACTACTCAGGTAACCCTGAGGACACAGATAAACCTCCAAGTGCTTCAATGACCCTCTAAAACAGGGGTGTCAAACTCGTGTTGTCATGGTGGCGTCACATGACGTATCGGGACTTTTTCCCCCTTCGCTAAACCAGGGGCCAGCACATGATGCATCCGGCCCGTGTGCCACGAGTTTGACACCCCTGCTCTAAAAGGATGCAAATTACCAGCTGTCTACAAGGAATATAAATCCTTCCATTCCCCACTATTCTGTCAGAGCTGAAGAAGCTTCTTGGGTGAGAAGCGAAACGTCTTCAAAAGAAAACACAAGAAAGTCCAGTTGCCTCCTGAAAAAGCACCTTTGGGACAACCATGACCTGGATGATTCTCTACAGACTAATCCTGTGAGCTTCTTCCATATTTTTCATGATCTTGACCTCTTCACACACCACAGAATGTAGTTTCAAATATTCCATAGGAAAACCCTTTAAGAATCCTCTTTCTGGGTAAACGTGGGCAGAACACAATTATATCATGTTATGAAAGGGGTGAGGACAAAATCTATGGCCCATTTATCCAGAATTTACAATGTTCATTGCCATCATAAGTTTAAACAGTTGCTGAATGAGCGGTAGTTAAGAGGGGGGACCATCTATATACAATTATAATGGTGACAACTATAATATTGGAAGACTTGAAAGTCTAGGTTAGGACAGATTATTGTGGAGAAAATCTATCATTGTGGTTGATAAGAGTCAACAGTGATTTAATGGCATATAATCTCTCTTTCTCTCTCCATATAGGCTGCTTATGGTTATATTTGCAGCCTCACAACCATTAAGTAGTTGATTTTATACGCATGCCTTCCCTGTTATTTATATGCATACAGCACTCTGTAATGGGGTGCATGATCAAAGAGACACTTTTAATTAGATGTGAATTCTATTTTGTGGCATTACTAATTCATGTTTAATTAACAGTACAATATAGCGTTTTCACTGTTCATTGTACACAAGCTGTGTATTTCAAAATAAGTCCATCCATTTTGCTCCACTGAATTCTGACATTGATGTTATTGGAATAATTTTTTATGGATTTGCCAAATGCAAAAGAATCTGGGGTTCATCATAGAATTGTAGAATTGGGAGGAAACTCTTCAAGTTTCCTGCAATGTCAGGAAAACCAGTTAAACCACCTATGAAAGATGCTAAAAAAAACCTGAGATCAAGAATTTACAGCCTTCGTACCTAGATGTGAGCCGAGGTGGCGCAATGGTTAGAGTGCAGTACTGCAGGCTACTTCAGCTGACTGCTAGCTGCAGTTCGGCAGTTCAAATCTCACCGGCTCAAGGTTGACTCAGCCTTCCATCCTTCCGAGGTGGGTAAAATGAGGACCCAGATTGTTGGGGACAATATGCTGACTCTGTGAACCGCTTAGAGAGGGCTGTAAAGCACTGTAAAGCGGTATATAAGTCTAAATGCTATTGCTATTGCTATTGCTATGTTCATTTATTGTACAGATCTCACTGTCAGGAAGTTTTTTCCTGATATTTAAATGACCACAACTTGCCTCCCTCAGTTTCTTGGATTAAACTACGGTAATAGCTGGCTGGACAAGGTCTCCACAGGTTATTTTAGAGCAATCATCTTAAATAAACTCACTAGGTCTTCTGAAACATTACTCTTCTCAGTTTAGGGACTGCATTTCTTAGAGAGTGAATTTATAACAAAGGATTTTGTTTGTGTGTGTGTAGCCTCATTAAGTCAAAATAATTGAGTTGAACTTGGAGCTCCAACCCAGCGTTAGGCAATCTCCAGCTATCCTGGATTGCACCTGAGCAAAGGTGAGAATTGGCCACATTGTTTCCATATTTCTCTCTTTTTCTTTGGAACTCTTTCTATAGAGCAAAATGCATGATTAAAAAAAGATATATTTGCATTTATCTAAAGTCAGCATTTCTTATTGCTCAGTTCTTTACTTCTACCCCAATTTAGAGAAGGAGGGAGTATGTTAGTCCATTATTTCCTTCTGATGGTTCTTTTTTTTTATGACACAATAATGGACTAAAAAATATCCTGTAGGAATAGATTTGGGGGCAGTTGTTTCTGAACCCCCCCCCCCCACATATTCACCAATTATTGAAGCAGCTAGCAGATAGGTAGGAGGGAGAGAAGATTCATCCCACAAAGTTGTGATCAATTTGGAATGCAAGCATGTAAGGAATGACAAATGAAATTACTTGAAGCCTTATCCTTTAACTGGATCTAACTCATCTACCTTTAAGGAAATTCAAATAAAAGTATATTATGAAGTCCTGAATATTTGAAAGAGTGAATATGGTGCAAACTGCAATTCTTTCATTTTCCATTATATTTAAATGAAGCAGGTAAACGGTTTCCAGAATTCTGGAAGCTGAAGTCAATCCATCAGGAGGCTGCTGAGGTTTGCAAAAAAAACTGACATATCTGCTCTTTCAAAGATTGTTGTGCTTCAAGACTACACCATGGGGATGGGCCATATTTTCTTTTCTTCCACTTTCCTCCTTTGCTATAATGCTGGTTGAAGGATGGAGAAACAGAAAAAATATGTGGATTATAGGAAAATGCTAAGGAATTCTGTTCTGATCACATCCAAACAGGAGGAAAATTTGAGAGCTTGAAAAATTCACCGCCTAAAAAATGAATTTCTTAGCCTGATTAAGGAGAACTTCAGTAACAGCACACAAGTGAAGAGATGTAGTGGCTCAGTGGCTTAATGACACTGGAGATGGTCTTTGCTCCAACGGTTCAAATCCCAGCACTGCATGGCGGGGTGCGCTCCCGTCACCCTCCTCACCTTTTGCCTACCTAGCAGTTTGAAAGCACGTTACATGCAAGTAGATAAATAGGTACCACTTCGATGGGAAGACGGGCTGGTGCTTCACGTGGACAGTTAGAATCCTGCTGCCGCTGGTTCTTCCTGGTTGCGATGCTCGTTTGCAAGGAAGCTTCGGTAGTGGGAGAGGGAGAGGGCCCGGATGCTGCTGACACAGAGCTAGCTGCCCTCTGTGGCACACTTGGAAAATGCGAGCATGAACCAAACAAAACTAGCAGGCAGCCAAACTACTGTATTGTTCTGTATTAGCATTGTAGTCTCCTGGCTAATGTAACATTGCAATACGCTAAATAAATAAATAACAGCACACAAGTTGTAAAATGGATTCTACACTCCCATTTATTGCTCTCAAGTGCCAGAAAGTAATGTTTGTGTGTGCTGTAGTCTATAAAAGCACCAAATTGAGGAGTGGGGAGGGATGGTGTGGAGCAAGGGTGTCAAACTCGCGGCCCATGGGCCAGATGCGTCCCGTGCTGGCCACGCCCACCCCCAGTTTAGCGAAGGGGGAAAAAGTCACGATATGTCACGTGACGACAATGTGATGCCGTGAGTTTGACACCCCTGGTGTGGAGACAGAGAGAGATAAAGACAGAAAATCATACAGAGAATAAGAAGAAAGACCAAAACTCATTTATTCTCTCAAGTGCATTTCTACTTTAATATATATGAATTAAATGATACAACTAGCTCTACAATGGATAAGAAGTTCTATGGAGAATGGAACTAGCATTATTCCTAACAAAAAAAAAAGTACCAGCAAGTCATGTTGCTTCTCATCAAGGTGAACTCTTCAGCAAAATAAGAGCTGTATTAAATCTGCAAAGAGGAAGGAAAGGTGGCTGTAAGGTGGGGTTGATGATAGGTTAGGCTGCAAGCAGGAAAGGTGGGGGGTTGAAGTAGCCATTCTGGTATTTAGTGTATTTCCCTAGAGAAAAGCCAGAATAATGAGAAACTATTTTACTGGCTTAGACAAGGTTTTCAGAATGGGTGAGGCTGTCTGCTTTTTTTCCTGTTGGAAAAGATGCAGGATATTGAAGGGAGCTGACCTACCATATTGCCAACTGCAACGACAACTATGTGGCAGCACAAGCTTTTTTGTTGGCTGGAAGCAGAGATGAGGAGTGGAAGGTGATGGCCCAGCACATAGTCTATCAATATTGTGTGAAAAAGCCAGATAGTGAGCTTATCTTTCTCTACTGGCGCCTTGCAAGGCGAGGCTGCTTATGCAGCAAAGGTGATGCTCTCAGCCAAGGTCTCACCAAAAGATGAGTCAGAATAGTAGATGAGCCAGCGGTGAAGTCATTATGTTTGTCAGACCTTTGGCTTAAGATAATAGATCATGGGGGTGTATTGAAGGGCACCTGTAAAAGGGCCTAGCAGAGAGAGAGAGAGAGAGAGAGAGAGAGAGAGAGAGAGAGAGAGAGAGAGAGAGAGAAGAAGAAGAAGAAGAAAAGAGAGAGAAAGAGAGAGAAAGAAAGAAAGAGAAAGAAGGAAGGAAGAAAGAAAAAAAGAAAGAAAGAGAGGAAGGAAGGAAGGAAGGAAGGAAGGAAGGAAGGAAGGAGAGGAAGGGAGAGAGAGAGAGAGAGAGAGAGAGAGAGAGAAAGAAAGAAAGAAAGAAAGAAAGAAAGAAAGAAAGAAAGAAATGAAAAATTGGCTTCAGCATTTTTCTCCTGGGTTAGAATAGAAAGTGATGATATTTTTATAGGCAGGAAGGGAGATTAGTTAATAATTGTGGTAGAAGGGGCTGCTGTGTATGGGCCTATAACATCCAAGCAGTGAAATTGGATTTTTTGAGTACTTTTGCCTTCCAATGTATACCGGTACCCTGTTTCCCCCCAAAATAAGACATCCCCTGATAATAAGCCCAATCGGGCTTTTGAGTGCATGGCAATAAGGCCAAGCGCTTATTTCAGGGTTCAAAAAAATATAAGACAGGGTCTTATTTTCAGGGAAACACGGTAGTATAAAACAAAATTCTTCTTCATATGTATTTTTTTCTTGTAAACCATCTTTAAGGCCTAGAAAGGCCTGTCCATACAAATAGATGTGCACATTTCCAAGGATTTTCTCATTTCTTACTTTGCATAGATTTCCAGCTCTCCGTTTAGAAGCACTGGTTCAGCTGAAGTGCACATTCTCAAATTAGAATTGACCGATTATATAAACACTTTAAAAATGCTTTGAGGACAAGAGGGCAAGGTAGTTCATCATTAAAGCAGATTTCAATCTGGTGTGGATTATTTACTTAGCAACAGTACTTTTTAATTGATGTGTTTTAGTCTTTATTTTTAGCTTTGCTGCTTTATTTTTATTTCTTGCTAGCTGCCCTGAGTGGTATTTTTGGTAGAAAGGCAAGATACATGTGGAAGAAAATAAAAAAAAAAATTCAAGAGTATTATCTTCCCTTCTGCAAACTGAATTTCACAAAAGGTCATCTATTTCTTTTCTTTATAAACCTGCATTGAGTTTTTATAAACATGAACATTTGGCCATTTCCTGACTATTATCCATGATTGTGGGTGTATAATTTTCACACACACACACAAAAAAACCCTGAAGACCAAAACAAAGGGGTTATTTGCAGTCTTACCTAGTGCACCTTTCTGGATTCACAAATGTAACAACAACTGAATTGCTTAATCAGGCTGTCAGACTGTTAGTCATTCTGGGTAACACACAAATCTCCTTCATGCTCTCCAAAGAGCAAAAGCAATCTGATATTCTACACTCCAAGGTTTTAAGTAATTCCCCTTTCATAGCTTATTAGCATCATGGAAATGTGCCTTCTCAATAGCTGTTCTCAAAGAATACTATTGTTTGTAGGAAACTCAACTGCTGTTGTGCAGAGGGGTTTTTTTTCCCATTCCCCTTGGAATCTTGTACATTATCCTCATATCATGATCAATGGCAACAAAACACTTAGGAATCCCGGTGACAGCTTCCTTTCCCCTCCCTCTTTACCCATTCTGATAGATCCCATGCATTCTTTTTGCAAAATCATAGGTGCCATTTTTGTGAGGGGTTGTATTCCTGAGCAACATCTGCGGCACATATGTTGTGTTGTCATTACCTACAGAGAGGCAGCTTGTAACATTTTTGACAGTCCTGTTAGTTTAAGAACTGGAGCAGACTTGACAGCTTCTCCATGCTGATAATCACAGAATCTTTTGTTTATGCCTAAGTGAATATAAACCATGCGCTCTCACCAATGGCCCTCTGTTCCTAATAGCTATGTGGCTGGCAGTTGAATTACGGATATACCTGTCAAGGTTTCTAAACCATGATTCTCAATTGAGGTCTTTCTGTTGAGAGATGGTAATTTTTGGTCCACCAATGCTGAGAACAAGGGATTGGGAAAAGCTATTCCTTCATGCCATGCAGATGTGCTATCCAAAAACAGCTGCATGACTGAACACCAGAAACAGAATGTTAGCTTGTGCAGAGATGATAGCAATAGCAATAGCACTTATATACCGCTTCACAGTGCTTTAAAGCTCTCTCTAAGCGGTTTACAGAGTCAGCCTATTGCCCCCAACAATCTGGGTCCTCATTTTACCCAACCTCGGAAGGATGGAAGGCTGAGTCAACCTTGAGCCTGGTGAGATCTGAACTGCCAAATTGCAGGCAGCCGGCAGTCAGCAGAAGTAGCCTGCAGTACTACACTCTAACCAGGGGTGGGTTCTAACTTACCTCGCTGCCAGTTTGCTTCCTCCTGCACCGCGTGGCCACGCCGCGTGGCCGCGCGCGCTTCTCACGTGCACGCATGCGCAATTCCAAATTTTTTTAAAAAAATTCCCCTACCAAAAAAAGCCAAAAACAAGATGGCAATGCATGTGCAGTGCTGGAAACTTGGCTTCTGCGCATGCGCAGAAGAAAAAAAAAACCGGAAAAAATGCAAAAAAAAAAAGATGGTGGCGTCCACGGACTGGCACCGACCAAATCAGCTCCGTGACGTCATCGTGACGTCACCAGTGGGTCACTACCAATTCGGGCGAACCGGTCTGAACCAGGAGGTTCTGACTCTAACCACTGTGCCAATTGGGAGCAGGGACAATGGATTTATAATCCAATGACATCTGGAGCATACAAGTTTACCTAGATCAACTTGTTCTTCCCAAGCTCGTAAAGATTTTTGCGGAAGTCATAGTGTTTCTTCTAAATTTGGAACACTGCTATCCTGTCACCCATGGTCCTAGTGAAAAGAGGGACCTGGGTGACAGAATAGCAGTATTCCAATATTTTAGGGGTTGCCACAAAGTAGAGGGGGGTCAACCTACTTTCCAAAGCACCTGAAGGCAATACAGGAAACAATGAATGGAAACAAAACAAGGAGAGATTCAACCTAGAATGAAGGAGAAATTTCCTGAAGTGAGAACAATCAACCAGTGGAATGGCTTGCCTTCAGAAGTTGTGGGTGCCCCATCACTGGAGGCTTTTAAGAAGAGACTGGACAGCCACTTGTCAGAAATGGTGTAGGGTCTCCTGCATGAGCAGGGAGTTGGACTAGAAGACTTCCAAGGTCCCTTCCAACTCTGTTACTCTGTTAAGTTGCTCCTGATGCATACAATTGTGTTTGGGCTTTGCAGATAGAAAATGTTGCTTGACTCAGCTCAGTTGGCATGTTTGCCTAATGACGTTTTAATGATTTTTTTTTTCTGGTAGCACTACCACCACATGATTTGGATCTAAATACAGCACTCATGACCTAACTCTTTCAGCCTTAAAAAAATCTGTTTGAAAGGGCTGCGCATGCTTTGAAAATGATTCAGAAGTGTTGGGGCATTGTGTAAGCAGCATATTTCTGCTTCATGCTTCCATTCAAGCTTGAGAAAAATGATGCTATTGTTTTTTTTTTAAAAAAAGTTGGCTTATTAAAATTAATAAGGCTGTTAAAGCATCACCAACAACACCTGTTTTGAGACATGCAGGAAAGCATGAAAATATTCAGGCTTCATTAAACAGAAATGTATTGTTTTTTTAGGTCTCAGGATTTCTGGTAAAAAAAAATTTGAAAGCATGTATGGCTCTATATATTCCTTCTCAGTTTAAGAGCACCCAGATGCCTAGAATGGTGGGATTCAATCTTTTTTACTACTGGGCGTGGCTTTGGCGTGGCATGGCTTGGTGGGCGTGGCTTGGTGGGCGTGGCAGGGGAAGGATACTGTAAAATCTCCATTCCCACTCCACTCCAGGGGAAGGATACTGCAAAATCTCCATTCCCTCCCCACTCCAGGGGAAGGTTACTGCAAAATCCCCATTTCAGCTGGGACTCGGGAGGCAGAGAATAGATGGGGGCGGGGCCAGTCAGAGGTGGTATTTACTGGTTCTCCGAACTACTCAAAATTTCCGCTACCGGTTCTCTGAACTACTCAAAATTTCCGCTACCGGTTCTCCAGAACTGGTCAGAACCTGCTGAAACCCACCTCTGATATACATCCTGAAGAGCTTCCTACCAACTGTGAAAGGGTTCAATTGGAAATAATTATGATTTCTGGTCTTTGTTGCATGTAGACATGATGTCTTGCTTTCCATAACATGCTAAATCTGGTTAAGAAATATCTCTGAGTTCCTGAACCTTAAATTAACCTAACAGACTGATTTGCCCAACATATTAAGTCAGAGGCATCCATGGTGGTAGGAGGTGGTCAAAAAAAAGCAAGATGTTGTTTCTGACTGTGAGATTGAAGATCTGGCTCTCCCCCACCCACCCCTGAGGCACATTAAACATGGGCAGGGCTGGCTTTGAACCTGTGGTTATAGTCCCTGTCTGAAGAAGCCAATGGAAGAAAACTCAGCAACGGCGTGAAAATAGATACATCAATAAAGGAGAATATTTATAGCTCAGGGTTGAAATAAGGGGTCCTTGGTGCTCTCAGAGCTTGGTTGTTTTCTTGCAGACATTTCATTACTCAAACTAGGTGACATCATCAGTGCTATTAGCACTGATGATGTCACCTAGTTTGGGTAATGAAACATCTGCAAGAAAACCACCAAACTCAGAGAGAACCAAGGACCCCTCACATAGTCACATACATGAAATGGAAAGAAGTCTCCATTACAAAAGTAGAGTATAGGCATGATGACCTTCTTTGAACCTTTGGGCAGGAAAGTGAAAGTTCAGAATAAGTTGGATTCAAGATACTAAGGATATTAAGAATAACGAATAGGCTCATTTCCATGAATTTGAGAGAAAATTTCAAGTATACTAGCTCCTTGGCGACGATGGCAAAAACATGACCAGGTAACAAAAACAAAATGCAGAGTTAATATTTCCATTTGCTCTTCTCCAACCAAAAACAAACAAACCCTTCTACATACTTGAGACAGTGGCTCAAATCAGGAAGATGGGGATCCAGTACTTTTCTCCCAAACATGAAAGCCTATTTTCCCCAAATCAGCCATCCGAAAATTCTGACTTTAGGACTTCTTCACTAATGACATATTGTCCTGCTCCATATAATAATCTAAAGCAGGATTAGATCTGGCTAGTACTGTAAGAATGCCCTATGGAAGGGAACATCCATTGGGTGATATTATTTATCTAGTAATCCTTCCTTCCTTCCTTCCTTCCTTCCTTCCTTCCTTCCTTCGCTCTTCCCTCTTCCAAAGTTTATGGGGAAAATTCATTTGAGTGACTGGTCCCCAACCCAATTTTTACATGCATTTAATCATCCATTAAACCAACTCTGCTCAGGGGGGGACAATGTTTGACTGGATGCTGTAAGAAAGTCATTTATATTGAGGCTTCAGAATTAAAACCAAAACCAAAAAACCCCTTGTGACTCATTTTAAGCTTACATTTACAAGGAGTAAACAGGATGAATAGTTTGTGGTTTTAAACCAGCACAGAATTCTGCTTTTCCCAGGGATAATAGAAAGATAAATGGCTAATTTTTGTTAGGCAAAGGTTTTTTTTAAAAAAATAAAATAAAATAAAAAGCTGCCCACATTCAAATACTTCACAAATGGTCACAGATTGTCCTCTCTGTAGCATTGTTCTTAATGTAAAGTTTATAGCTTGGTCCTTCTCTTTCTGAATGCTTTTGAGAATGTTTTTACACTGGACATTTGCACTTTTAAGAGCAATTCAATCTGTGTGCAAACCTAAGGTTGTGCCCTCTCCTGCCAGAGTTGTTGTTTGCAACGACATCTTCTTGGGAAAACTTTTCACTTTGTGTGTATTCAGTGCCAGTAAAGTGATTTAATGTGTGCCTTGCATTTTGTTTGTGACTTGCCTAGCCATCGTACTGCATGTTCTTATAAACAAGAAATCATTTCTCAATTGCCAATTACCTGCCTTAGCATTGTATGCTTCGACAGTTGTTTACTGCGTAATGAGGCTTGGTAATCCAGCTCAATGAAATGGGCCTTTTTTTTTTTTTTTAGATGGAAAACTTTTGGGATCCTTGGCATTTATTTTCAAGCAAGTAGCGGAGTCTCTGGGTATCGCTCATAACTATGCAATGCCATACATCTAACATAATTACAGTACATTACCATCACTGGGGCAATATCTTACACCCGCCATGTACCAGCTGATTCGGGCAAGGAGGGAGGGAATTAAAGAGAGATTACGCATAAATCCTTCAAAAGAAAGGCATGGGTATTTCCTGAAATAGAGGACAACTTAATGAACAAAAGGGCATAGGAGGTAGCGATTTAATATTGAGCTTCTGCATGTGGAATTAAGTGTCATCAGGGTTATCCACAAGTGAGTCAAGAAAAATCAAGATGGTGACCACAACTATGTGATCTTGCCCATTGTAACTTTGTACGTTGGGATCACATATAGGTAGTCTTCAATTAATGACTGTAATGGAGCATGGAACTTCCATGATAATGGAAAAAGAGCCGTGGTGGTGCGGTGGTTAGAATGCAGTATTGCAGGCTAATTCTGCCAACTGCCAGCAGTTCGATTCTGACCGACTCGAGGTTGACTCAGCCTTCCATCCTTCTGAAGTTGGTAAAATGAGGACCCAGATTGTTGGGGGCAATATGCTGACTCTGTAAACCGCTTAGAGGGAGCTCTAAAGCACTATGAGGCGGTATAAAAGTCTAAATGCTATTGCTATTGCTATAATTCATGATGGTCGTAAGTAGAGGCCCCCATGTGACCAACCCAATTTTACGACTTTTGCAGTGATCATTAAGTAAACACCGTCATTAAGCGAATCCACATATTTCTATCAGCATTCCCCTTTTTGGCCACAAACTGGCTGAAAAAAACTAGAAACTGACAAAATCATAATCACATGACTGTCAAACACTGCAACTGGTTGTAAAAGTGAGCTGGTTGTGAAGTACTGAAATGTGGTTATCTGACTGGGTGGGAGGAAGGGGCTGAAGAACTCTAGAACTTGGCCACAGATAGCTTTTGGGGAGGGGGTCCAACACATCAGTCATTAAGCAAAGATTACTACCTCTGGCATGCATATAGTGGGTCTGTTTCTAGTCTCTTACCGTTTTTCTCTTGTTTTGTTCTGGTTTTTTGTTCCTAAAGTAGCTGAGCGTGGGATTTTATGGTTTTTTTATTTCATATAGCTTTACTTTGTCCAACAGGTTTGGATTTAAAAAAAAAAAATTACATAGCCTTTTATAGAATAGTAATAGCATCACAGTACAATATTGCTCTATAGTTTAGCCATGATGGTGACGCGGTGGTTAGAATGCAGTACTGCAGGGCTAACTCACTGCTCACTCCAGCAGTTCGATTCTGACCGGCTCAAGGTTGACTCAGCCTTCCATCTTTCTGAGGTCAGTAAAATGAGGATCTAGATTATTGGGGGCAATAGTCTGACTCTGTAAACTGCTTAGAGACAACGGTAAAGCATTGTGAAGCGGTAGATAAGCAATATATAAGTCTAAGTGCTATTGCTATCAACATATGTTTTGTTAGCATCTTTTCATGTTTTGGCTGGCTTTGCTTATTTCATAATTCCACAAACTATTAAATATAATTGATATGTTTTTAAAGATTACATAAATTAAATTTTAAACTTCAAATTTCTGTCTGTTCAGCTATTCAGGAATGATACGTTACTCCGCGTTTCTAAAACTTTAAGGCAGCTCAGTGCAAAGGGATCAGGGTCCATGTATCAATGTTCAGATTCTGTGCAGGCCTTCAAATTATTAATAAAAGCTAGGAACGGGACATCAAGTATAATATTGATGCATTGGGGTCCAACAGGAGCATACGACATCATATGTGTCATGCCATCATATCATGCAATGATGTCATAATATGTATAATGTCACTGTGGCCTATACTGGACATCTAATGCAGGGGTGGGTTCTAACTTACCTTGCTGCCGGTTCGCTTCCTCCCGCGCTGCGTGGCCGTGCCTCATGGGCACGCGCACGCTTCTCACGTGCGCGCGCATGCACAGTGCCGAAAAATCAAAAATAAATAAATAAATAAAAAAACAACGAAAACAAGATGGCAACGCATGTGCAGTGCTGGAAACACGGCTTCTGCGCATACACAGAAGAAAAAAAAACCTGGAATTTTTTTTTAAAAAAAAATATAAAAAAAAAAATTAAAAAAAAATTTAAAAAAAAAAAAGATGGCGCCCACGGACCGGCACCGACAGAACCGGTTCCATGATGTCATTGTGACGTCACCAGCGGGTTGCTACCGGTTCGGGCGAACCGGTCCAAACCGGGAGGAACCCACCTCTGATCTACTGTATGTTCTACAGTTTTCTGCCTTTGTTTCTCTAAGATAAGTTTTAACTGCAGTTATGTGTCTATTCCAGGAAATTATTTTGCTATCATTAGCTATGCCTGTTTGACACTGATGTTAAAAAAGGAAAACTATACTTCCTTAACAGATATAAACGCAAACGTACATATGCTTTTTAAACATATATATTATAAATTATAAATGCATACACACCCATACACGCATATTCCTCAACTTACGACAATTGAGCCTAAGTGCTATGTTGCTAAGTGAGAAATTTGTTAAGTGACTTTTGTCCCATCTTACCACTTTTCTTGCCACATTTGTTAAGTGAATCACTGCAGTTGTTAAATTAGTAACATGATTGTTAAGTGAATCTGGCTTCGCCGTTGACTTTGCATGTCAGAAGATTGCAAAAGGGGATCACATGACCCCGGGGCACTGCAACTGTCATAAATATGAACCAGTTATCAAGCATCTGAATGTAAATCACGTGATCATGGGGATGCTGCAATGGTCATAAGTGTGAAAAATGGTTATAAGTCACTTTTATAGTGACTTTTCCAGTGCCGTTGTAACTTCAAATGGTCACTAAACAAACTGTTGTAAGTCAAGGACTACCTGTATTTTAATCTAATCTGTTAAAATCATTTTATAGCGTGTCCTTTATCTGGAAAGGATTCTAGTAGTGTGGTTTAGAAGCCATATCAAAAAATCATGTTGCTGCCCTCAGAACCAGGGGTGGGTTCTGACTTACCTTGCTGCCGGTTCGCTTCCTCACGTGCCGCGTGAGCGCACCCGCGCATGCACAGTGCTAAAAACCAAACTTCTGCACATGCACAGAAACAAAAAAAACAGCTTCCGCGCATGCGCAGAAGCAAAAAACAAGATGGCGCCACCTACAGCACCACCGAGAGAGCCAGTTCGGGGGCGTGTCCAGCCAGCCATCGCTGCCGGTTCGGCGAGCGGGGGGAAATTCCCGCTACCGGTTCTATAGGGCTGGTCCGAACCGGCAGGAACCCACCTCTGCTCAGAACCTATAACACAAACAGCTCGACGCAAAAGACAAAATGTGGCATATGCAGATTTCCATTGTTAATATTTTTGTGAGCGATGATTGAAGCTCAGTGAATTGCAAAGCCTGATAGAGCTGTGTCAGCCTTTTATCAGGTGTCCTAGAAAGAGGTTTGACCAGAATTCCTAGACTGCATAGCCAGCATGGCTGAGAATTCTTGGCATTGTAGTCAAAACACATCTGAAGGCCATCAAATTAGATAAGAAATTTCTAGGTGTCTGTTTCTGGAAGTTCTGAACTTTGCTTTTGAATATGGTTTCTTTAGCATATCTTTAAATTTAAATTTAAATTCCATGTCTATTTACCTGGAAATAAATCACATTGGATATAGTCAGACATATTTATGAGCATACATATTTTAGACTAGACTAGACTAGACTAGACTAGACTAGACTAGACTAGACTAGACTAGACTAGACTAGACTAGAATAGAATAGAATAGAATAGAATAGAATAGAATAGAATAGAATAGAATTCTTTATTGGCCAAGTGTGATTGGACACACAAGGAATTTGTCTTTGGTACATATGCTCTCAGTGTACATAAAAGAAAGGATACATTTGTCAAGAATCATGAGGTACAACACTTAATGGTTGTCATAGGGTACAAATAAGCAATCAGGAAACAATCAATATTAATATAAATCGTAAGGATACAAGCAACAAGTGACACTCATACAGTCATTAGTGGGAGGAGATGGGTGATGGAAATGATGAGAAGATTAATAGTAGTGCAGACTTAGTAAATAGTTGGACAGTGTTGAGGGAATTATTTGTTTAGCAGAGTGATGGCATTCGGGGAAAAAGCTGTTCTTGTGTCTAGTTGTCTTGGTGTGCAGTGCTCTATAGCGTCGTTTTGAGGGTAGGAGTTGAAACAGTTTATGTCCAGGATGTGGGGTCTGTAATTATTTTCACAGCCCTCTTTTTCACTCGTGCAGTATACAGGTCCTCAATGGAAGGCAGGTTGGTAGTAATTGTTTTTTCTGCAGTTCCAATTATCCTCTGAAGTCTGTGTCTGTCTTGTTGGGTTGCAGAACCATTTAAGACTGTACTATCAGCCAGGCCTGGAAGGTTTCCTTTGAGTTTCTGTAGGAAGTTTTATGTGATTTATATATTCAATACTAAGTGTATTATAGGGCCCTTTGCTCCATGTAACTTTAGTGACACATAACTAAGACCGAGTGGGAAATTTGTTCAGTTTCTTTTTTAATTAGAGCTGAATTAACCAAGATACAAATTGGACTAATCAATAACCTTTAATTTTGCATTTCACTGAATTTGCAATATCATTCCCTCAGTAAAATGAATACAAATTTTTTTTCATGAACATAGAAAACATCTACATTTGTCAAAATGGCAATCTAAATCCATGTTAGAGTATAATGGGCTTGCAGAAAAACATGAAAATATTATGAAAATGTGTATATATTTTTGATCATGACCTGACATGTATCTTACTTGTAAGAAAGAGAATGTACTTGTGCATATTTAAGGTTAGACTAAATCATCACCATGAACCCTTCCCAACTCCACAATTTGATGATCTGTGAAAATGGTAGAAAGTGGGAGAGATCCCTATTTACAAGTCATGCAGTTCTACTATAAACATAGTTTTATAAGTTATTCACAAATACTCTTTTGATCAGCCTCTCTTGTCAGAAGAAAAAGCGCCCTATGATGATCTATGATTCAGTCCTAAGATTATAGAATGCCAAGCAAATCAACTGTGCAAGAGACCAAATCTCTATATAATTTGATTCAACACCAATATATATTTGCTCCTAAACACACAATTTCACATCTGAGAGCTCTTACATCGATGAAGAAGGTTTGGATGCAAGTAGAATAAGGGGGAAAGAAAGAAGCAATTACTGTCAGATTCAGTCAGATGTCAAAAGAAAGAGAAAGGGGGGAAAAATGCAAATACTGTAGAATGTTCCAGTTTTAATGGGCTCACTTATCTTCAAGCTTACAATGAGTAGCTATAAAACATAAGACAGTATTAAAAGGAGAATGCCAACTGATTACCAGTATGTCATTGCAGGACTGTTAAATAGTGCTGTAGAAATAACTGTGCATTTATATTTGTTTTCCATTTTATTATCCTCGTCCCAATTCTTTTTTTTTTAATGTAGTCTTGAATAAGATTTCTCATATCATAAATGGAATTCTTCAGTCTACATTAGAAATTCCAGATCCTCAACTGGCTTTCTAAAAGTTTTGTATGCAGCCCCAGGATGTCTACTTCAGGAGCTGCACTGGTTGCCAGAATTCATTCTTTCTTTCTTTCTTTCTTTCTTTCTTTCTTTCTTTCTTTCTTTCTTTCTTTCTTTCTTTCTTTCTTTCTTTCTTTCTTTCTTTCTTTCTTTCTTTCTGTCCCTTCTTCCTTCCTTCCTACCATGTTTCTTTCTTTCTGTCTTTCTGTCTTTCTTCCTTACTAACATCCATCTATCTTTCTTTCTTTCTTTCTTTCTTTCTTTCTTTCTTTTTCCTTCCTTCCTTCCTTCCTTCCTTCCTTCCTTCCTTCCTTCCTGTCAATCAGTCAATCAATTTATGTAATTGCCCATCTCACATATGTTACTTTGGATGACTTACCAATTGAAAACACAAAAACAATTAAAAACAATTAACCACAAAAACATTAAAATAAAAAAAAACTTGTGGGTATGCTTCAAAGTGCAAGTTAAAGTTCTGAAAATTACCTTTAATGTGCTGCATAGTATGGGGCCAGATTATTTGAGGGACCATTTCTTCCCAGTTGTGTCTACCTGTCTCATTAAGTCTGGCCAGAAAGGCATGGACTTCCCATTAAAGAGTGCCATGAGACCCAGGAAGAGAAGGTTTTCGGTTATGGTGCCCACCCCTTGGAGTATCAACCTCCCCCCCCACTTCTGAGATTAAGTTAATTATGACCTTGCTTGATTCCCAAAAACTGGTTATGACACTGAGTGTGGAGATCTAAATGTGTGATAGATCTACAATTGTTGTGTTGATTTGTTCGTTGGTTGTTTTGGTTTTTATTACAGCTGCCAATTATGTCTGCTTCATTGTTGTGTTGTCATATTTTTAACTGTTGTTAGCCACCCAGTTTGACATGGACTATTGTTTAAATTGAAATACATAAAGTAATAAATATCCACAGTTATACCAAATTTAAATCTACTGTGATAAAAGGGACAAATGGTTCTCTTTTATAACAATAATACAACAACAATAGCAATAATATGACTGGAGACCAATTATGAATGAATGAAATTTATTTAATGAATGAGAATTATATGAACTGTATTCAATTGTAATTATATGTAAATAATTTCCCACCCCCCTGCTTTCATGTATATTTTTTGCACCAGGTAGACAAACTCCCAAGTACTGAAAAAATAGTGCACCTTAGACCTATATAAAAATATAATATATATATATATTAATATATTTATATATATATATAAAGTGAAAAGCCATCAATTGGATCTAAAGCTTGCCTGTTCTCAATATTGGAGGGGTGTGTATGTGTTTGTCTAGCCCAAGATTTAAACTCCTAGGCTTCTCTTTTATATTCTGTACACAAGACGTTGGGTGTCAAGCTAAAAACACAAGAGTACAGGAGCTATTTCTCACTTCCTTGTACTTCTCTGTATTTGGGGGTGAGATGGAGAAAAGAATGGAGAGGCAGTGATCAAGAGAATATATGCAAAGCATGAAAGGATGAGATATTTTATGTTAAATCCCAAACAGTTTGATGAAGCCTTAGTACTTTCAGTGACCATGGAACAGATATGCCTTTCAGCATCAACTTTTGGGAGATGAGCAGTTATGGAAATAAATGCAGGCTGTTGTATTTCAGCAAAAGTAGACCCCCAGCTGTAGGGAGACAATGAATGCCATAGAACAGGGGTGTCCAACTCAAGGCCCAGGGGCCAGATCCGGCCTGCAGGGTGCTTTGATCTTGCCCACGGGGCCACCCTGGAAACAGTGAAGGACCGGCCCATGGTGCCTCTGCCAGCAAAAATGGAGCTCCATTTTCGCTGGCAGAGGGTTGCAGGAGGCCGTCACAGCCGAAAACGGAGCTCGGGAGCCCGTTTTCACTGGCAGAGCACTCGGGTCACCACAGGCGCCCCGACATGAGTGACATCGAGCTAGCCATGCCAACCCTGGCCACGCCCACCCAGGCCCCCCAAGGTCAAACACAACCCTGATGCGGCCCTCAATGAAATCGAGTTTGACAGCCCTGCCATAGAATATCCTTGAAAAAGTCATAGCTTCTGGTTAGAAATCCATATAAGGATATTCAATGCTAGAACATTTTGCTGTATCTTTCATTTCTCCATAATGATAAATATTTTTAGTGGTAGTGATGTGATCGTAGAGGTAATCATAGGGTTATATTAGGGAGAGATTGTTTTTACAATTGTAAGCCACCCAGAATCTTTTGTGTGTGCAGCTGTATTAATCATATCAATCAGTCAACACAATTATGTCCAGTCTTCCCTTGTTTGTTGATTGTAGAAAAAAATGTTGACTTGGATTTACTTATTGGGAGCTGGCTGGGAAAGTTGCAAATGGTGACCGCAGGACACCTGCAACCTTCATAAATAAATGCCAATTATCAAGTGGCCAAATTTTGAACATGTGAACTGGGCATGTGGAGACGGTTGTAAGTGCAAGGAACAGTTGTGGGTCATTTTTTCCCCCAGTGCTGTTGTAAAAGTTCAAGTTGCTGAATGAAAGATTGAAAATAGAGGATTTACTGTATGCAGTTATCAGTATAATGCTTTTTTAAAAATGTAGATTGTGCGCAGCTATCACTTCTCCTTATCAGTAGATATTTTCACACAACACATTAGGCTGGGTTGGATGGTTTATGCTTCAAGGTGTTACTGTCCTGCTATGCTGGGTGTGAACCAGGTTGCCATTGTAAGCAGTACAGTGGCTCATTTGTTTGGGCATAGCTATTAAGTTTCTTTAACCTGGGTTTTGAATTTTACATATATTACAGCTAAATATATCTTTCTCTCCCTTTGGAATCAGGCATCACCACTGACTTTCCCATCATATGCATCTGCAATAACCAATAGACAAAAAGAGTCTGTGACTCTATGACCATAGAATTGTGGTCTTCATGTTATACATGTTTCCTCTGTCTTAGGAAAAAGGCTTCTCCAGTGGGCACTTTAATGTTTTGGGGACGTTGGTTTTAATGTAGAGCTGCAGTGGCACAGTGGTTAGAATGCAGTACTGCAGGCTACTTCTGCTGACTGTCAGCTGCCTGCAATTTGGCAGTTCGAATCTCACCAGGCTCAAGGTTGACTCAGCCTTCCATCCTTCCGAGGTGGATAAAATGAGTACCCAGATTGTTGGGGGCAATATGCTGATTCCACTTAGAGAGGGCTGTAAAGCACTGTGAAGCGGTATATAAGTCTAAGTGCTAGTGCTAGTGCTAGTGCTAGTGCTAATAATGATCACCTAAAATGAACAATAATTGGCGCTCCATCTTGGGAGCTGTAATTGCAATACATCTGGAGAGTACTAGGTTTTGGAAGGCTAGATTATTATATGGAGCAGGACAATATGTCATTAGTGAAGAAGTCCTAAAGTCAGAAGTTACTAGAATGGACATATACAGTATGTATAAATCCTCCCAAAGGGTATGAATCATAGGGGGGGGGAAAGGAGGGGGAGGCATAGAAACATTGGCATAGAAATGTCCATGTGCTATTTCTGCTTAGAGCTGTTCATGTTTTATATCAGTCTTGGAATGTAGAGCTGTTCAAATAGGGCAAAAGTAGATAATGTCAATGGCTTTCCAATTATGAATTCACTCGCTAGCTGCCAAACCTTTCTCCATTGGTAATGTGCATTCGGGCTAATGGGAATTTCAGGTAAAGAGCATCTAGAGGGCCAGGTGTTGCCCATTCCAAACATAGAGAATGCCTTCCAATGGAAGACACTTTCAAATGGGATCTTAATATTTGAGGTGTGAGGATCAGAGTTTCAAGCAGCTAGTGACATTGCCATTGTAGCCAAAAGGTGGGTGTGCAAGAGAAATTCTAGGAAGGAAATAGACATTTGCTCTTAAAATATTTATGTGTCAAATTCTGGAAATGTTTGCAGTAGGGCTTACAAGCTTGCAAACTATTCAAAAAATTGGAAAGGGTGTAAATTGGATGTCACAGCTGCTAATTGTAATAGCAACAGATTTCTTCACCAGAGCAGCTGCCATCAAATGTCACAGCTCTGAAATATGAAGTCATATCTCTTGTTTAATTTTATCATAACTTTTGAGGTTGTACCTCAAAAAGGCTCAAAGGTCTTGAAAGAAAATTGGACCTCCTTCATTGTTACATTTTTGGAGTCGTTGATGGGGTTTAAAACACCATTATACTACTAATTATACTAATCTCCAAAATTCGTGGGTTTCACTGGCAAAATAAATATTTTAGCCCTAGACAGGTTTATAAGGCACCAACTTCTCAAAATGCAAACAAGATACCCACATATTTTTGCCTGTCCTTTCAGATTAGATCACAGTATCAACAAAGATGATTAGGGGACTGGAGGCTAAAACATATAAAGAACGGTTGCTGGAATTGGGTATGCCTAGTTTAATAAAAAGAAGAACTAGGGGTGACATGATAGCAGTTCCAATATCTAAGGCGGTGATGGCGAAACTATGGCACGCGTGCCACAGGTGGCACACAGAGCCATATCAGAGGGCACGTGAGGCATTGCCCTATGTCAGCTCCAGCAAGCATGTGCGCGCTGGCCAGCTGATTTTCGGCCTTGGGGAAGGCCATTTTGCCCTCCGGAGGCTTCAGGGAAGCTTCCTGAAGGCCCAGAGTGCGAAAAACGGCCCAACAGGCAAACCGGAAGTCCGTTCTGAACTTCCGGTAGGCCCGTTGGGGCATTTTTCACCTCCTGAAGCCTGGGGAGGGCGAAAACGGCCTTCCCCAAGGCTGAAAATCAACTGGCGAGCACGCAAATGCGCCCTGGAGCTGACATAGGGCAACGCCTCGCGTGCCCTCAGATATGGCTCCGCGTGCCACCTGTGGCACGTGTGCCATAGGTTCGCCATCACGGCTATAGGGTCTCCTGCTTGAGCAGGGAGTTGGACTAGAAGACCTTCAAGGTCCCTTCCAACTCTGTTATTCT
>QLTV01004101.1:2032461-2044946 GCA_003457575.1 Thermophis baileyi | reverse complement strand
TACCTTTTTACCTTTTTTTTGCTAACAAACATCCGCCCCCTTGTCGGGCGGTATAAGGAAGGGAGAACCATATAGCTTTTACGGTTCCTATGGTAGCCACATCGAGTCTGTGTCTTCGACCTCGCCTAAGCCAAGTGGGGAACTGGGGCCAAGTGGGCGGTAGCAAAAAAAAAAGAGGAAGAACAGACTCGGTCCTCACACTGAATGGACGAGGACTACCCAGCATGAATGAAGACTCCACCTGATGAGAAGAGGCGTATCAGGTAAGACCAACGCCCCTTCTCCAAACCACCTGAGGGCAGGACAAGAAGCAATGGATGGAAACTAATCAAGGAGAGAAGCAACCTAGAACTAAGAAAAAAATTCCTGACAGTTAGAACGATTAACCAGTGAAACAACTTGCCTCCAAAAGTTGTGAATTCTCCAACATTGGAAGTTTTTAAGAAGAGATTGGACAACCATTTGTCTGAAATGGTATAGGGTTTCCTGCCTAAGCAGTGGGTTGGACTAGAAGACCTCCAAGATCCCTTCTAACTCTGTTATTCTATTCTATCTCTGATCACAGTATATTCTTTTTGTCACCCAGGTAGGTAAGAAAGTTATAGTGCAGTCCACAGGTTGAAAAATGTTGTTTACTTCTGATTTAGTAAATATTCACAAACATTTCATTCTTGTGGCCTGTTTCAATATTATTGATCACAAGCTACATGCGTAGTTGATCCCTAGGACATCAGTCCATTTGCATGTATTGAATAGATCATAAGAGACTCAGTCCCTTCAATACGTCAGGTGCTGAACAGGTATGAAGATGTAAATGCAAATAAATAGAAATAAATTTTAATGCAGCATTAGCAACTCAGATCAGTATTCTCAATGTCGTAAAGAAAGAAATCTACGGTTTATGGTAGCTACTGAGTGGATATTCACTCAATTTTGCAGATTATTCTTGATAAGTGTCCTCTTGTGAACTGCTTTCTAAAGTCAACATTCTCATTTGGATCCAAATCCCAAACTTTTGCAGTGCTTTTTGCCAAATAATTTGTTTCCTTGCTAATCTATGGTTTAGAATATAATTATCCCTTGGATGAAACCATCAATTTTTGTGGCTTCTCCAACTCTGAAGATATAGACTTTAGATCAGGTATTGTATGGTGCAAAGACAAGCAAATTAAGGCAAACTGCACACTTTTCCAAATAAAAAAATGCCTCTATTTACAACATATTTGTGTACCAAATAGTATGCTAGGGTTAACTAATATTTTTTATGAAATTGTGTCTGTTTAATTACAAATGATGCATGAATACGATGGAGCCCACTTAAAATTATCCACATATGAACATATTTTTGTTCACACGTATTCACCTGCATGGATGGACATCAGTATGTAGGGGCAGGTTTTTGGGGGATCATTCCAAATTTCACAGAAAAGAGCGTGTTACACCATTAATTTTTTATTTGCATTTCTTCTGAACCAGGGGTGGGTTCTGGATTCTTTTGCTGCCGGTTCGCTCAGGGTCGTGCTGCGCACGCACGCAGCAATCAAAAAATCGCTTCTGCGCATTTGCAGAAGCAAAAATTAGCTTCTGCGCATGCGCAGAAGCAAAATCCAAGATGGCGGCACCCCACGGAGACACCGACAGAACCGGCTCCGTGACATCATCGCCGAGTTACTAACAGTTCTAAAGAACCGGTTAGAACCGGTAGGAACCCACCTCTGTTCTGAACATAATGGAACATTCAAAAATATCCTTTTGTTGGATTAAGAGGAAATGAGGCCATGGTGAGCTGCAAATGAAGGTTTAAAGAAGGTCAAAGACACACTGTGAAAATGTAAACATTTTAAGAGGAACCATTTTTAATCAGATAGATCAATGGGCAGCAAATTAATGCAGAGATATGTAAACAGGCACAACGTTTATACCACAGAGCTGTTATTTAGCATAAATGTCAGTTGCTTAATTACAGTTTGAGCCAAGGATACTCAGGGTCATTATCCCAGTTGTTTTTGTAATTGCAGGTTACATATAAAAATAGATAGTATTTCATGAACGTTAAGGAACATATATTACCGCTTAATTCTGTTCACTGAATGCTGTAGGTCAGCGGTTCTCAACCTGTGGGTCGCGACCCCTTTGGGGGTCAAACGACCTTTTCACAGGGGTCGCCTAAGCGCGCGCTAGCCCACCATCTTGGTGCCATGCCCCCTTTGTCAATTCATCGT
The DNA here is from genome assembly GCA_003457575.1 of Thermophis baileyi. Lineage (NCBI taxonomy): Eukaryota > Metazoa > Chordata > Lepidosauria > Squamata > Dipsadidae > Thermophis > Thermophis baileyi. The sequence goes on along the minus strand of QLTV01004101.1, from coordinate 2,042,724 downwards.
GCACAGGGAGGGGGCGGGGCGGGGGTCGCAGCATTAGGAAGGTTGAGAACCACTGCAACGTTTTGCAAACTCAGATGTTCAGACTACAGATCCCAGCAACACCAGCCAGCCCAAATGACTGTTTTCTTAGAGTTATAGAGGTTGTAGTCCAGCGTTTTCACTGTGCTGAAAATGTCCTCCTTCTCATTTAATCTGACAGAAAATATATATATATTTGGTTTTTTGCTTTGCAAAGGACCATCTAACATTTTAGTGAAATGTTCATGTGGAAGAGGTGGGTTGTAGCAATTGCTTTACTTACAGGCAATTTAATTACAAGATGGTCAAGGTGTTACAGGTAGTCCTTGACTTACAACAGTTTGTTTAGTGACCATGTGAAGTTGCAACAGCATTGAAAAAAGTGTCTTATGACCTGTTTTCACACTTATGACTGTTGCTGCATCCCCATGATCAGACTTCAGATGCTTGGCAAGTCACTGATATTTATGACAGTTGCAGTGTCCCTGAGTCACGTGATCAACTTTTGAGACTTTCTGAGAAGCAAAATCAATGGGGAAACCAGATTCACTTAACAATCGTGGTACTTACTTAACAACTGTGGCAAGGAAGGTCAGAAAATGGGGCAAAATTCATTTCACAAATACAGTTGCAAGAAAAAGTATGTGAACCCCTTGGGGCTCACTCCTGGTTCCAATTAGCTCTTGGAGAAGTCATTAGGCTAGGGGCTCACATACTTTTTCCTCCCTGCACTGTGAATGTTTACATGTTATGTTCAATTAAACCATGGCAACATCTAATGTTTGTGTAGTATTATTTTCAGCAGACTGTGTTCTTCTATTGTTGTGACTTAGATGACGTTCAGAGCACATTTTATGACCAATTCATGCAAAACTCCCCGTAATCCCAAGGGGTTCACATACTTTTTCTTGCAACTGTATTTCACTTAGCAACATAAATTTTGGGCTCAACTGCAGTCGTACGTAGAAGACTATCTGGATAAAAGTGCCCTGTATTGTGTTCCCTGAGACTCCAGCATTTAAAATTTGTGTAGCTTTCAGCCAGAGGAACCCGGGCCTTCCTATCTAAATACAAACAACGATAAATATGTTGTTTAAACATTTCATCCCCGTTACAGTTAATTGCTATAGCTGTCATGGCTCTAGCTCTGATCTTCCTTGCTGGCTCTGCATATTCTGGCCCCTTGCTGGATTACCTTCTGATCAACAAAAAACAATGTTATTTCACTACAGGAATACAAGGTGCGTCAACAGAGCAGTCAATAAATATATTCGGCTCTCTCATCCTTTAGAGAATTGACAATTTAGCACATAATGAATTTGATTTTCAATCTTAGGCAAACACAGAGATGTTTCCCAATTTGTACCCCACACACTCTCCCATCCGGGTGTGTTGAAGGCATCGATTGAAAGCAGAGCCAATAAGCCAACTCTGTGGGTAGTTTGGTTTTTATTAGCGACAGCAAATATGCTGATATTCCTTGATGCAGTTTAATCATATTGAACAATTCTAAGCATCCCATGGTAAAATTTGCGTTCCAATTCTGAAAAGAATCCCTTGGGGGGGGGAGGGGGGAAATCAGTCCTTTAATTTAACTTTAACCCGGGTTATATATTTGTTCCAACGAAAGGAAGTAATGTTCAAAATACTGAACAATCGCAAAGCCAGCCACCCCATAAATTGTTTTCTCCAGCCCTGTTTAGTTTGGTATGAATCAAGCATATATCAACCAGTCTTTAATAAAAAAGGATCACCTTGGCTGCCCAGGGTAATTGGTTGAAGATTCCATTTCCATTTTTAGAAAGAGGGCAGGATTGTTCTTTTTGTGTCTTTGTGTGTGTGTGTGTGTGTGCCTTCAAGGGAAGGTTGACTCTCGGCAACTGCCTGGACAATTTCCTGCAATTTCCTTGTTAAGATTTCAGAAGTAGTTTGTCATTGTCTGCTTCCTAGCACTCAGAGAGAATGACTGACCCAAGGTCACCCAGATGGCTTTATGCCCCTAGATGGGACTAGAACTCACAGTCTCCCAAATGTCTATGGAGATCCATAATCAGAGATGGTTTAAATCCCCAAACTCAATTCAACTCCTTCCTGGAGGGATTCACTCTACTTAAGTCACCCTCTCCATCATATATCAAGTGTCCAGCCTGGGGATGAAAGACATAACCAGGTATCATCACCATATTGATCAGAGGTGGTATTCTGCCGGTTCAGACCGGTTCAGGCGAACCGGTAGCGGCAACTGCGGGTGGGCCCGCCCACCTGCCTACCTGCCTGGATGTAATGCCGTCCTATTTAGCCACGTTTTCGAGGCTGGGCACATGCGCGGAAGGTGTGCGTGCGAGTAAATCACATGCATGAGAGGCTGTGCACATGTGCGGAGGTGGCGCACATGTGCGGAGACACGCGCTCACATTTTCGAACCGGTACAGAAGTGAATACCACCCCTGATATTGATATATCAAATCCCATGCCCACAAAGGACTTCCTCCATGAGAGGTTTCATGTAGATGTTAAAAAGGAGGAATAAAGAAGTTTCCATGAGGCACACTATGCCTTAAGTGCCCTTTAATTCCATTGGAGAGCAGAATCTCAGCTGAACTGTTGACAGATCCTCAGAAATGTACAAATGATGGAACACAGCTTTTGTCATTTTCACAGAAGATCAGATCCTATGGATCCCTCTGTCCCCATGCCTGTAATTAAGATTTCCTTCTGTCGTGGCGCCTGCCCTCTGGAACAATATTCCCCAAAGACCCAGATGGTTCCACCATGATAATGTTCAGAAAGCCATTTAAGAATCTGGTTATTCTCCTAAATTGTGGGGCAGATTGATAGTTTGTTTATTTATTTATTTAGCCAACGCATATCACCACTCATCTCAACAAGTGGTTGAGTCTTAATCTTTGTTTTGTAACTAATATGTAACTTTAGTTAAAAATTAGTTCACTTTAGTTAAAAATTACAAAAAAGAACATATAACTTTCATCATTCTTGTTGTTTTGTAAATTTTTATATTTTAACTCTTAAGTTACCCAGAGGCAGTAGGAGTCGAGCTGCCTATACATTGTATTAATAAAAACAAATATATAAAAAACAAGCATATGTTTCAGTCAATTTCTCTCTTTTTATTTTGCTTAGAAAATAGTCCTACTAGGCTGAAATTTCTGAATAGGTAATACTGCTTGTGTTCACAACATGTCCAAAATAAAATATTCCAAATTCTCATTTGCAACTGAAATAAACCCTCTACTTCAGGGGTGTCAAACTCAATTTCATTGAGGGCTGCATCAGGGTTGTGTTTGACCTTGAGTGGGTGGAGGGCCAGGGGCATGGCCCGGGGTGGGGGGGCATGGCCATGGTGGGCGTGGCATGGGACTTCTGTCAGGGCCACCTGTGGTGGCCAAAGTGCTAAGGCACGACTTCCCTGAGACCCTCCCTCACTCTCATTATCCTCTCCTTCCTTCCTTCCTTCCTTCCTTCCTTCCTTCCTTCCTTCCTTCCTTCCTTCCTTCCTTCCTTCCTTCCTTTTCTTTATCCTTCCCTCTTCATTCTCCTTTCTTCTTCCTTCCCCTCTTTCCGTGTTTTTCCTTCCTTGCTCTCTTCCCATCTTTCCTTCTTTTACTTTGTCTTTCCTCTTTGCCTTTCTCCTTTCCTGTCCCTTCTTGCATGCTCAAATGCAAAAGGGGAAACATTTCTCTTTTTGTTTTGTTTTCAGTTTGTTTTGATAGCCCTCTGCCAGCGAAAATGGACCCTGGGGGAGCCACGTGCGGCCCCCCAAGCTCCATTTTCGCTGGCAGAGGCACTGCGGACCGGTCCTTTGCTGTTTTCAGGCCGGCCCCACAGGCCAGATCTAAGCACCCCGCGAGCCAGATCCAGCCCGCAGGCCTTGAGTTTGACACCCCTGCTCTACTTCTATCTAGTCCAGTGGTTCTCAACCTTTCTAATGCTGCGACCCCCCCCTGTGACCCCCCCCTGCCGCCGTGCCCCCCGCCGCCCCCGTGACCCCCTCCCCACGCGGGCTGCGGGGAGGCGGACGCCACCATTTGGGTTCTTTTACCCTCTGCGCATGCGCAGAGGGTAAAAGAACCCAAATGGCGGCGTCCAGGCGGGTGGGCGAAGTCTCCCGCTTCTGTCGCTATCAGCTGTCCGGCGACCCACAGGCATGGCCGAACCGGGAGCATTTCACCCCTGCAGTGACGGTGGCACCAAGATGGCGGGCTAACGCGCGCGGCGACCCCTGTGAAATGGTCATTTGACCCCCAAAGGGGTCACGACCCACAGGTTGAGAACCGCTGATCTAGTCTGACAGGCAAAGCTTTTTCTTTGCATGTTGCTCAGTAAAATAAGCATTGTTGGAAAGAGATTATATAGCATTATATATTCAGATATAATACATTCTCTATGGAGCTGTTAGTTTTACTTTTTTTCCCCCTTGATATAAAACACTTTAAAAATGTTTATTTTCCAGAAAAATATGATTAAGCTGGCAAGACCCTAGGTGTCAAATTTGCTCATTCCAAATGCAAGAAAACTCTCTTTGTGCTAATATGATGTATGAAAATATTTTATCTGAGGCAGGAATATGATGAATTTTATTCTCTAATTAGTAGCATCTGGTCACACATTTCTCTGCTTGATGTTGTAGATAATTCATTCTTCATGCAAGATTTGACTGGTCAGCGGGAAATGAAATAATTCATTTTCAGCATGCTATAGTCCATGTAGTCTAGTGTCTCTGTAGGAAAAAATATATTTGTCTTTATAAAAAATATTGCTCCCTTTCTAGTAAGAGTAAAGAGAAATAGCATCATATTGAAAACAAATGTTTGTCTCTTAGAGAGATCTGCTTGGTCTCTCTAAGTTTTAGATAAACCCATGAGGGCTTACAATAGAAGAGAAGATTCATCAGAGGGCGATTTTCTCAAGGTTTCCTCAACTTTGACTTATTCTGGAAGCCCAGCCATAGGAAGTAACCTTAAGTTATCTGTATGTTTTGGATTGCAAATTCTATAATCCTGCACCCTACACAGGCTGGACTAAATTATAAGAAATACATGTTCCATATTGCCTATCTGTATTGCAAATCATCTTGCTTCTTGACCAGCCTAATCAAACTTCCAAACTTAAATATTCCATGTGCCAGGTAGCTTTTGTGTTTTAAGGTTTCCTAGAAGCATTAGCTTACATGAGATGTTTTGTGAAATAGGTTCCTTCATGTAGCTTGGTCACTATTAGATTTTTTTTTTAGAACTGGGCAAGCTCAGTAGTTTAATTGACCTAAAGCAAGAATAGGGATTAAGTACTTTGGTCATGAGTTCCTACCAAAGTTTCAGAATCACTTAAGAAGTTTCCACAGTTGGAATTCCTCAATATACTTTTGATTGAGAGAAGGTTATTGGGAAGAGGCCTGAACCAACAATCTTTATAATATGAAGAAAGGTTCTGTTATAAGGTCAGAGTGTTTGTTTTACATGCAGATGATCCCTGGTTTAATGACAACATTGGCCAGATAGATGAATGATCTGATTTCCTGGGTTCCCATAGATCTTTGACAATGCCCATTAGCATTAAATTAAAACTCAAATTCTTGGAAAGGTCATATTAGAGCTAGAGCTATATCCAGAGGTCACAGGTTGAGTTACAGAGCACTGTGCAATTATTATTGCCTTAATCTCAGTTTAAAAAAAAACTTTTTAAATCAGAGTTCAAGGAGAATTCACAACAACAATCTTGACCTATACAGTACCCTGTGGAAATACAGAGTACATTTAAGAGTAATAAACAGACCGTTGTCTTTCATTCAGCCTTGAAATTTAAACCAGTTGCATAACGTAAGATTGTGTGTGTGTGTTAACAAACTGCTGCCATTGATGCTCTAAAGCAGGGGTCCCCAACCTTTTGGACCTCAGGGACCACCAAGGTCATAATTTTAAATCCCACAGACCCTAATTCATAATTTTAAGTCCCGCAGACCACTAATATGAATTTTTTTGAAAAGATAAATACATTTGTAAAATAATGATCAGAGAACTTCCATTTTATTAATATGAAATGCACCTATTTAATATAACAAAATTATAAATGCTTATTTAATTATAACAAAATCGTAAATGCTTATTTAATCATAACAACATCTTTAAAGGTTGTTTTAATTGTAACAAAATTATTAAAGTTAGTGTAATCATTACAAAATAATTGAAGCTTATTTGACAGTGGCTTGCTGATGTTGTTGGAAAAGTCAGTCCCATATTCCAGAGCTGTAGCTGTAGTCCCTTCCCTCCCCTCTCCTCCCCTCCCTTCCCCCCTTTCCTTTCCTTTTTCCTTTCCTCTTCTTCCTCTTCTTCCTTTGTGCTCTGGGAGGGTGAGCGGCCCGGCGCCACCGCTGCCCCTCTCGCCTTCGGCTCCGGGACCAGGCAGCATCGGGGCGTGCACCTACGGAGCTCCACTGGCCTCAGGCTCCGGGGCTGGCGGGGGCCTTGGCAGGGCAGGGAGACAGTGACACTGCCTGGAGAGCTGGCGGATGGGTGTGCCGGGTGCTTCCGCCCGCCCCTCGCTCCGGCCGTCTCCCGAGAAGTGGCAGCGGGTGGAGCTGGGCAGGGCGGAGCCACCAGTGCAGCACCCGGCAAGGAAGGCTGGACGGGGAGGCGCAGCCGATTGTCTCTTCACGCCGCCCTTTCACTCATGGGGTGGATGGCCTGGAAGCCGCCGGTGGCGCCCAGCTAAGAAGTGCGGTTGAGCGGGGCTGGGTCAGCGCAGCCTATTGCACGGATGGGCCCCATGGTGGTGGCCTTCGCTGCAAGCTGGCATCCCTGCCCAACCCGGCTGCGGGCTTCACGATGCCCGCTTGAGCAGCCATGAGCCCCCATGTCCTGGGCCAAGGGAAGCGCCGGCCGGTCTCCAACCTGCCCAGTCCCCTGCGAGGTTGGCGGCCAGTGGGTGGGCAGGTGGCCCTTGGTGGAGACGCAGCTGCTGCTGCTCTGGGGCTGAGAAGGGGGACGGCGGCACTCTCAGACCCCCCTCGGAACCAGTGGAGCAGTCGCAGCCACAGCAGCTGCCACCAGCCTCTCAGGGGCAGGACCGGGCAGGCTGGAGACGGACGGCGCTTCCCTTGGCCCAGGCCATGGGGGCTCGTGGCTGCTCAAGCAGGGAAGAGCCCCGCGCGGCTTCCACTGTCTGCTTTTCTCGGGAGGCTTCGAGTCCCAGCTGAGCATTTAGGAAAAGGTGACTTATTTAAGGGGAAGCGCCAGGACGGGTGTCGCGAAGCCCGCAGCCGGGTCAGGCAGGCACGCTGGCTTGCAGCAAAGCCCCCCACGACGAGGCCCCTGAGATGCTGGCGGCAGCTGTTGCGGCTGCTCCTCTGGTTCCAAGGGGGGTCTGAGAGTGCATGTGCAGCCCCAGGACATACGCTTGCCTTTCGGAGCCCTGCCGCTGCCACTGCCCCCCTTCTCAGCCCCAGAGCAGCAGTAGCTGCATCTCCACCAAGGGCGGCCGACCTCAGAAGGCAAGTGTCCATTGCATCCACAATGGACAGCAAACTACGGCTGCTCCCCGGACCGGATGCCGTTTACCAAGATTTCTCCAAGGACCACCAAAATTTTCTCGCAGACCACCAGTGGTCCGCAGACCACCGGTTGGTGACCTGTGCTCTAAAGACTGTGCTAGGTATTTTTTAAAGTGAGTTGGTCTCCCAAATTGATGAAGGCTGCATCTCCAAGCATATAGAAAAGAGGGCTTTTGCACATCAAAAATCATTATTATTGTTAGGTTTTATTTTCCCCTCCCAGAGCATCCCAGAAATGCTGGAAGTTAGTAGCAAATGAAAGTAGCAAATCAAAGTAGCAACTTTAAGTAAATTAAACAGAAAATTCAAAGTAAGCCATTTCAGTTAGGAAGTGAGAAAGTGTGGTAATAATTCACTGAGAGGAACATCACTGTGAGAGAAGAGAAGGAATTTGATGAAGAAACCCTAACATTTATTTTAATGTGAAGTAGCCTGGTGGTTCACAGTGTGTACAGTTTGCCCCAAGACAGGTTTATAGTCCACATATTACATATTTATTTAACATAAATATTTCTATCCCATCCCAGTTCTCTTTGAACCAGGGCAGCATGCAATACAATTAAGGAGATAACCAAAGTGTATAATGAATTTAATCACATTCCTAGTTAATACTTAGACAGTCCACAATCAGCTCAAGTCAAAGGCAAGATGTAATAATACTGTCTCAATGTGATCCCCACTGCCCTCCAAGCAAGGGTTGGATTTTGGTGTCATGTTACAAATAAGATATTTCATTTTGGTCATTTGTATAAAGATTTCTATAGACATGTGATGTGACTAGCATCCATTGCTCCCCACTCGGTAGAGCCCATGACTGCTGGCACTGTTGCTTTCTGTTGAATATCTTTCCATCGTTCTGAAACCTCCTTGGCTTTCTCAGTCTGAACAGGCACAATGGGAAAGTTGCTTTGGGATTTAGTTGCAGAATTGGAAGCCAAGAAGACTACATACTATTGTGGAGATAATTACAACAGGAAGAAAAGATATTCATACATAGTTGGACTACTTTATCATTACATAGATGAAAGGACTTCATCCATGGGAATTTCTCCAACATTTCTCATAAACACAACCTTTTTCCTTGAATTAAATGAGAATGGTATTTAAAATGTAGCAGTAGTATGCTACCATTTTGTGATAGTGTGCTATAGGAGTCAAGGTGAGAACTGTTTACTCTAAAACAGGGGTGTCAAACTGGCAGCCCGCGGGCCAGATACATTACATGCAGGCCACGTCCACCCCAGCTCCGTGAAGGGGAAAACCATCGCGATACGTCACATGACGGCAACGTGACAAATGCGAGTTTGACACCCATGCTCTTAAAGGAAGGACAAAACTGACCCCACTCATTGAGGGCCAACAGAGATTATCCTTTCCTTCATAAGAGTATAATGCTACAATCATTATCATGTTAATTGTTTTGAGTCTCTGTCATACACCCACATAAACACAGATTACCAAGGGAAACAATGTAGTGGTTTCAAGTAATTTCCCAATTCTAAAAAAAAAAATCATCTCCAAAGATGCAAATAGATCTTTTGACTATGTTCTCTTCTGATGCCTCCCCATATTATGCAACTCAGTATTTTTTTTCCCTGATTTATAGATCATTCTAAGTATAACAAATATATATATATATCCTGCTTACAGAGGGAAAAATGGAGGCAGGGGAAGAGAGTGGAGAATACTGGGAAACAGAACTAGCTGTACAAATTCAGTTTATTTTACATATCTTGACCTGAAGGTGAACTGTTCTGTGGCTTGAAGTCAAATACGCTTTCTTCCCTCTGTTACTTGGAACTCCACAAATTTAGCTGCCTTGATTTTACCAGCTGCCAAGCCAAGGAAAATAAAAAAAAGTGCTTCTCTGTTGTTTTTTTAAAAAAAGCATTTGTATGGAGTGTAGAAAGTTCATACATCAGTAGCAGAGGTGGGATTCACATAATTTACCTACCGGTTCACCCAGCACTGAAAATGTGAGCGCATGCGCATGCGTGCAGCCTTCTGTACATGCACTTTGCTCACATGTGCGGCTTACATGCATGCGTGTGGCTTCAAAACATCCCTAAATAGGACGGCATAGTGCCGGGGCAGGTGGGCAGGCAGGGCGGGGCGGGCCCACCCGCAGGTCACTACTACCGGTTCGCCTGAACTGGTCCGAACCGGCAGAATAGCACCTCTGATCAGTAGGTATGAATGTATTGGTTGAATGAAACAGTTGTTAAGAAGACTGAAGGTTAGGTAGGAATCACCTGAAAAAAAGACAAAGGAAGAACTCTTAGTATGCTGATCTATGGCCATAATAAAGACTTGAATTGACTTAACTCTTAGCTTCTGTTTAGAAGAAAATAATAATAATATGAATCATCCCACAGTGAAACTCTCAAGGAGACATTTGTTCCCTCCTCTGACATATGGGAAGATCAGATTAACTAAAATCTGTATCCTCCAAATCATGTAGAATGGAATGTAATGGAAAAGACTAGGGTACGGTAGGGTAGAATAAGAATAGGATAGGATGGGATGGGATGGGATGGGATGGGATGGGATGGGATGGGATGGGATGGAATAAGAATAAGAATAAGAATAAGAATAAGAATAAGAATAAGAATAAGAATAAGAATAAGTATAAGAATAAGAATAAGAATAAGAATAAGAATAAGAATAAGAATAAGAATAAG
>QLTV01004101.1:2018511-2029700 GCA_003457575.1 Thermophis baileyi | reverse complement strand
TCATTGGTATAGAGAGAGACGTGGAGAGAGCACACATCCTTGTGGGCCCCCTGTGCTAATTGTACAGGTATCTGATGTGATTCTGCTTATCTTCACCTGCTGCTTCCTGTTTGTTAGTAAGCTTATGATCCACTTACAAGTGTGTTCATGTACTGCTAGCTGGTTCAGCTTAGTTAGAAGAGTGTCTGGAATGATGGTATTGAATGCTGAACTAAAGTCTACAAAGAGGACCCTTGCGTAGGTCTTTGGAGATTCAAGATGTTGTAGGATATAGTGCAGAGCCAGATTAACAGCATCATCTGTTGATATGTTTGCTTGGTATGCAAATTGCAGGGGGTCTAACAGTGGATCCGTGATGGTTTTCAAGTGGGACAGTACTAGCCTTTCAAAGGTTTTCATAACTACAGATGTTAGAGCAACTGGTCTGTAGCCTTGTTCCCCCTAAAAACGGAAATATTCCATTAGCTACTTTGCATGCCTGACCAACAATGTCAACAGATCAGATTTCTAGAAAGAGCTTAAAAACTGGGAAGAGACTTGCAAATGTATGCAAATATTCCTAAACGGAAATCAACGTTGTGGAATCCTTGGTGCCCTCTGAGCTTGGTTATTTGCTTGGGGACATTTCATTACCCAAATAAAATAATATCATCGGAGTGTGACATTTATTTCCTGTTATAGTATGTAGTAGCTTGCCCTACTAGTATTGGGGGGGATGTTTTCCTCCTGGGTGTTTCCTTGATTAAGGTATTGTTTTCTGCTTGCTTGTTTGTCTGGTGTTAATCCCTGTTTATCTGGGCATTGACTCCTGGGAAGCACATGTCCTGATCTTTTTGTTTCCTTCTTAGCTTTTCATTGTCTCAGAGGACCCCCAAGGACCCTCAGTTCAATCCCGAGCTACATATGTTCTCTTTTATTGAAATCAACATTATTGGATTAGTCAGCCTTCTCCTGCACTTACATGGGAGATTATGCTTTGATATTGTAATGCTAACTATTCTTTTTTTAAAAGTAGCTATGGTTTATATGCTAACAATTATAGTGTATACAATATTTATGATTCACGTATTTTTTTGCAAACCCGCACATTTTTAAGAATGCAAAGCTTGAGAACTGGCCATTTTGAAAATATTATTATTGTTTATCTGGATGGGCTCTGATTACAGGTTCAGAGGGAGCTACATTTAAATTTAATCCTGGAGGAGACAAATAAAAAAGAATAGCTCCTGGTCTTTGTTACATTCCGGGAAGACTTCAGGCATATTGCTCTTTTCTGAAATAAAACAGATTCTGAAAACAAAGTGCCAGTTAATATAAAACTCTCACTGCTCATGTACTGAGATTGATTAGGCATCTCTGAAACAAAACCAACAGTGAATTACTCTGTTGGATTTCTTGCTGCATCCATTTGGGGAGGATCATTTCTCAAAGCAAAAATAGCTGAACGAAGTAACGTTCCTAATGCAGCTCTGGACTCTTTGGCCTTATGGGGCCTTGAATTCCAAATTTAAATTTTAATCTCCATGTTAATTAACTTTCATTGCCTAGACATGTTTTTAATAAGGCTACATTTTTTGGAGGAAAAAAAAGGTTTCTTTTAATGAGGTGAACTATTGAGCAGAGTGCTTGGTATCTGATTTTCTATGCCAACCAATTCCCTAAAATAATATTTTTATTACCAACACTAGCATATTTTGGGGGGGGTTGGCTTTTGGTTCATAGGCAGCCGGGGGGAAGCGGGGGCTCAGTGGTTAAGACGCTGGGCTTGTTGGTTGAAAAGCCAGTAGCCCAGGTTCGAGACCCAAGCTCCACACAATGGGTGAGCTCCCGTCCTTGCCTGGCTCCTGTTAACCTAGGACTTTGAAACCATGCAAATATGAGTAGATAAATAGGTACCACCTCAGTGGGAAGGTAACACTTGACCATGGAAATGTCTTTGGAGAGCGCTGGCTCAATGGCCTTGAAATGGAAATGAGAACTGCCCCCTATGGTTGGCAACAACTAGCGGAATAAAATCCCCAGGGACTCCTTTACCTTTCGATTCATAATCTTGCAGTCATTTCTGCTGTGGCTGTTGCTAATAGTCAGAATTTTTTTTAATGCATTCTTGTCCAGCATTTCTTTATGTTATTCATGGGAGATGCATTAATGAAAGTTCATTTGCATTTATTTTTATTTTATGCCTATTTTTAGAATATATTTATCTCTGCTTCCCCCAAAACCAGTTACTTAATTTCATATCCTATTTTCCAGATATACAGTAACATTCTCTGTCTGATCCAATATAAGCCTGTGTAATTTGTGAACTGATATATAGCAGACATCATTTAGTTCCTCCATTCAGTTTTTTTTCCAATTATTTTTAATTCCATTTATTTTGTAATTCATCTCATTATGATTCATTCTGAAATAGTCATTGTGGTTATTTTCATTTTTTCTTCAGCTAGGTGACCTAGTCTTCTTACTGCAACTTTCAATTTATTTATGTAATTTATCAGACCACCTGAAATTAGTCAAGCTCTGAGTAGTCTAACAAAATAAAAAACAGAATTATAATTTCTGGGTTTGATTGTTGTGAGCAACCTAGAGTTATTTTAGAGTTGGGCAGAGAACCAACCTAGAAATAAGGAGAAATTTCCTGTCAGTGAGAACAATTAATCAGTGGAACAGCTTCCTTTCAGAAGTTGTGGGTGCTCCATCTTTGGAGGTTTTTAAAAGGGGATTGGACAACCGGTTGTCTGGAATGGTATAGGGTCTCCTGCTGGAGCAGGGGGTTGGACTACAAGACCTCCAAGGTCCCTTCCAACTCTGTTATTCTAGATGCAATGAAAACAAAGAAATAATGATGCTTCCCAGCCTTTTCATTGTATTTGCTTCTTGTTTTCCCCTAATATTGCTCCAGGCATCTCTTTGCCTATTTTATTTCCTGGAGCTCCTCAACAAACCAAGAAGCTTTATGGGATCAGAAAGTGGGGACAGGCTGTTTCAAAAGGATCCTCTCAAGCACCTTTGTGTTCCAGCGGTCAAAAAAGTACCCAATAGAAATGCCTTTCCAATGGCTGGAAGATTTCCCCAGGTGCTACCAAATAATCTACTGGATCCATCAGAAATTTGGGAAAGACCATCTTGATAGGTTCTTCCTCCCTGCAGAACTTGGTGGCTCTAGGTAATGTTATAATTTTGAGGAAGTGATCTGTCCCTGATTGGCCTCGCAGTTCCATGGAAGCATTTCTTCATTTGCCTAATAGTCTAGACCAGGGGTCTGCAACCCGTGGCTCTGGAGCCGCATGTGGCTCTTTCATCCCTCTGCTGCGGCTCCGTCGCTCAAAATCACAACCGCCAATGTGCAACACGTGATTTATTGAGCTTTTTGACCCATCTTTTTTTTCGGAGTTCAAAATGTTTTTGTTGCATGCAGAAATAAAAATGTGTTTTCTCTGTAGCAGGTCATTGATTTCATAAATGCAACACACTATAGTTTTTTTATACATAGCATAAAGGTAAAAAAAATGATACATGCAGTGTTATCTTCATTTTAGATGTCAAAAGGGTTTTGTGGCTCCCGGTGTTTTCTTTTCTGTGGGAAACGGGTCCAAATGGCTCTTTGAGTTTTAAGGTTGCCGACCCCGGTCTAGACAAAACCACAGCCATCCCAGTAATGAGATAAAAAAAAATGGCAATGGATGTTGCTATGGAGCTGGGAGATCAGTGCAATAGCAACATTCCCTGCTTCACAGCCAGGGCCTCGCTTCTGATGAGCTGCAGACCAGCGCTTCTTACAACAGCCTGACACTACAGTTCCCATCCCACTTCCTGGGATCAGGACTGATGCAAAACACAAAATTCACTTGGTAGCTCCCCATGAAATGGTCCCTTCTTCATCCATCAAAGTCTGGTAATACATGCCAGGTCTGTCTTCTCATTCACAATTTTATCACGAACAAAGCCAGTTTTATTACAGAGAACATGTTAGTAATTTCCAGTGAAGCAATATATTTAGGGATCCCACCATCCTAATTCCAAGTGCCAAGAAGGATCACCAATTATGGGCAATTTCAGAAATGCTATAATTGCCTCTTTTTTTGATCCGTGCATATATAGTGTCCCCGCTGTCATGTCATCAAAATTCAGGCACTTGGCAACTGGAGCAGCCTGGGTCATATAATTGTCATATGTGATCTTCCTGGGAGGCTTTCAACAAGCACAGTCAATGCAGGAAACTAGGGTCATTTAACAATTGCATGATTTACATAATGACTATGGTTATTTGCTTAATAACTATAGCAAAATGGTCATAAAATCTGGCATGATTCATTTAATAACTGCATTGCTTTGCTACTGAAGTTCTGGTTCCGATTGTGGTTGTAAGTCAAGAACTACCCATAATACTTTTTTTTCCAATTGTTTTCTTGATCAAATTCATTCATTGCATATTCATTGCAATTATCAAGTTATCAGTATGATTAGGTTATTGTGATATGATCATCTCTAAGCATGCACAGGGTATATGCAGAGCCACATTGTTGTAGTGGTTAAGGTACCAGGGCTAGAAACTGGGAGACTGTGACTTCTAGTCCCACTTTGGTCATGACACCAGCTGTGTGACCTTGGACTTTCAGCCCTAGAAAGAAGACAATGAAAAATGCTGCCAAGAGAATGATAGAGGGGCATTGCCAGATGCCAACTGTCTCTTCAAAGTAGAATTTTTAAGTGTGTGACCTACTATTACATTATCTAGTTTCTATACTTTAACTAAGCAGCATGCAAACATGTTAATATGTCACTTCTATACATGTCTGCAATTTACTTGAATAGTTATATAGCAAGAGTGTCAAACTGGCGGCCCGCTGGCCAGATGCATCATGTGCAGGCCACACCCACCCCAGAGAAGGGAAAAACATCACGAAAGTCACGTGACGGAAATGTGACGCGGCGAGTTTGACACCCGTGTTATATAGGGATAAACAAATTAGTACTTGATTTGGGAAAAGCTGAACCATTTTTTTCCCCTGCGCATGGCACATCAGAAATTAGAGGCAACATTGGTGGTGAGTCACTGCTACCATGTCTTCCTTGATCGGTGGATTAACTCATGTCTTTCTTTCCAAAGCTTTATGAGAGACAATTAAAATCACACTGCCTCTGGAAGTCTTTTCACAGCAGGCTAATTCTCAAGTGTAAATGTGCCTGAAGAATCGGTTGATGAAGGGAACATTTCAGCTCAAAAAGCAGAGACAGCTTGCCAGTTGGAGACTGTAAAATTAACATGAGATAAGAGAGTGAGGTATGAATCCGCAGAGTGGCATGGCTGGTAAACAGTCTTGTACAATTTAGGCAGTTTCAATAGAAATTAACTTTCAGATTCCAAGCTGTAGAAAGTAATCAGTCCACTCTACTTTCCCAGTGTACAGTAA
Source organism: Thermophis baileyi (assembly GCA_003457575.1). NCBI lineage: Eukaryota > Metazoa > Chordata > Lepidosauria > Squamata > Dipsadidae > Thermophis > Thermophis baileyi. The sequence goes on along the minus strand of QLTV01004101.1, from coordinate 2,024,286 downwards.
GTGTTGAGTCCAATTTTGGATACCGCTGCATCAGAAGAATGAGGCAAATCAGAGGGGATGCTTTGTGGTTGATCAGTGAACTGAAAACGTGGAGCAATTAAGGAAACTGGGTTTAATGTTAACAAGAGAAGACTGAGAATGAATATGATAGCACTTCTCCAGTTCACTAAAGGCCCGTGATTTATTTTCTGATCTTCCCAGAGTATGTGGAATAATGGCCTCTAATTACATGAAAGGAAATCTCTGTTGAATGTTGGCAAGAATAATAATAGTTGACCATTAATCAAGGGCTTTAATTAAGATTTAGCTAGTAAACTCTTATGACTAGTGCATTCTAACTCTCCCCCCCTCCTATTCCTTCTTTCTCTAAGGTTCCTACTTGATCTAAGATCTAAAGCAGCGGTTCTCAACCTGTGGGTCGCGACCCCTTTGGGGATCAAACGACCCTTTCACAGGGGTCGCCACACGCACTAGCCCGCCATCTTTGTGCCACCGTCAGCAGGGGTGAAAAGTTCCAGGTTCGGCCGTGCCTGCGGGTCGCCAGACAGCCGGTAGCGACAGAAGCGGGAGACTTCGCCTGGTCGCCGCCATTTGGGTTCTTTTACCCTCTGCGCATGCGCAGAATGCTTTGCGCATGCGCAGAGGGTAAAAGAACCCAAATGGCGGCGTCCGGGCGGGTGGGCAAAGTCTCCCGCTTCCGTCGCTACCAGCTGTCTGGCGACCCGCAGGCACGCCCGAACCAGGAGCATTTCACCCCTGGTGCCATGCCCCCTTTGTCACCTCATTGCGCGCGGGGAGGGGGCGGGCGGAGGCAGGGCAGGGATCACGACGGCGGGGCAGGGGTCGTGGAGGGGTCACGGCATTAGGAAGGTTGAGAACCACTGATCTAAAGTAACATCCTACTTGTTTCTTAGGCCATTTCTACTTACCCCTTCTTATGAAAAACTCTGCATATGTTATAACCTCCTCATCTGATTCTTATATTATCAATCACAAATATCATAATGTAGTCTTAATTGTGTGGGGTGTCATGGGACAAGATGACAAAGTTTGCCTTCTCCGTTTGGTCATGTTAATTACTGTATGATTAGCTTATCTTTTTCGGAATGATTTGGGCAGCCGTCTATGCCGAGTTCTTTAATTTGGTCTCTTGAACTGAGCAAGGAGTTGGACTTGAAGGATAAATGCCCCCCTCCAACTCTTAAGATTCTAACATTGTAGAAGTTTATAATTATTACAAATTCAGACATTACATATGAGCTAGTATGAGAGTGAATTAGTGACCTAGGTCACTTCCTGACAATGAGAGCATATTTTTTGCATACATTGGAGGAAGTGATGGAATCTCAATGTATACAGAAAATGAAATTCTGTAGAAGAATATGTATCTTTCAATTAAAAGGACTCAACCAGTTCCTCATAAGGTATATAATTGTACTGTGTTTCCCCGAAAATAAGACCCTATCTTATATTTTTTTTGAACCCTGAAATAAGCGCTTGGCCTTATTGCCATGCACTCAAAAGCCCGATTGGGTTTATTATCAGGGGATGTCTTATTTTGGGGAAAACAGGGTACATATTTATAGAGTCTCTCTCCTGGCTCCCTTGTTCATTATATATAATGACCTGTACATGATTCATGAAAACTTATGTAATATTAAAATTGATTGCTGTATATACCTACAGATAAGCCAAAAATTTTAGATGCCAAAATATACCCCCAAAAAATGAGTTAGGATTATCCAAGGATGGACATAGACATGAGTTTATATAATAATACTTTTTTAAAAAAAGTACTTGTATATCCCACTTATGTTCACATATAAGCCCATCTGCAGTTTAAGTGCAAATTCTTTTTCTTTTGTTCCTTTGAATATTTTTGGAAGGAATTATTACAATTTTATAGTATTGGTTTTAAGAGATACATCTTTAACAATAATCCTCTACTATTTATTTCATGTATGGTTATGGTTTTTAGTATTTTAAATTTCATTTTGTTATATTTCAAACCAGCTTTTTATAATTTCTCCAGAACACTTTAGCTACTGGATGGATTAGAAGTATGTATGTATCTATGTACTTCAGGCTATTTATAAGGCTCTCCAAATCACAAATATATCATAAATAATGTCTTCTCACCGTTATGGGTGGTATGTGTCTTCCTCAATCTTGGGTCCTCTACCAGAGGCCTGGGGATTCGAAGGTTCTGCACAATGTCTTAGCTTAGCTGTTCCTAGCATTGCACTCTTCTTGAGAAGGAGCTCTGATGTTTTTCTTGGGATCTGTTGGAGTCACTCTCTCAGCTTAGGAGTTACAAGTCCAAGTACTCCCACCACCACTGGGAACATTTTGGCCTTTTCTTTTCACATCCTCTCTAATTCCTCCTTCAGGCCCAGGAACTTCCCAAGCTTCACATGCACCTTCACAAAGATATAACAGAACAGAATAACAGAGTTGGAAGGGACCTTGGAGGTCTTCTAGTCCAACCCCCTGCTTAGGCAGGAAACCCTACGCCACTTCAGACAAATGGTTATCCAGTCTCTTCTTAAAAACTTCCAGTGTTGGAGCATTCACAACTTCTGGAGGCAAGTTGTTCCACTGATTAATTGTTCTGTCAAGAAATTTCTCCTTAGTTCTAGGTTGCTTCTCTCCTTGATTAGTTTCCACCCATTGCTTCTTGTCCTGCCCTCAGGTGCTTTGGAGAATAGCTTGACTCCCTCTTCTTTGTGGCAGCCCCTGAGATATTGGAACGCTGCTATCATGTCACCCCTAGTCCTTATTTTCATTAAACTAGACATACCCAGTTCCTGCAACCGTTCATCGTATGTTTTAGCCTCCAGTCCCCTAATCAATTTTGGTGCTAATAACCTTCTTCCTGATGTTGCTGTCTCTTGACACTGCTGTATCTATCACCCCTGCTATTTTCTGGTCCTTGTCTAATACCACAATGTCTGGTTGATTGGCCAAGACTTGCCTGCTCATCTGGATCAGAAAGTCCCACTGGACCTTATGACCTTCTATAGAATCTCCCATCTGGACTTTGGAGGGTCTAGCCCAAATACTGTGGAGATATTCCTCTACACAATACCAGCTATTTGGTTGTGCCATTCATTGCTGTTCTGTTTTCTCTAAACAGATTGATTTAGCAACTGGAGAGATAATTGTTGTACTAGTGAATTTCAGTGCTTCTACTTTTAAAGCAGAATTTGATGGATATGGATTTCCACATCCACCCACATAACAGGAAATGGTTTAATAGAAAAGAAGAAATAATTACAAATTTACAGTATTTTAATTTTTAATTAGCTTGATTTGTTACTAAATATCTCTGCTTCAAAAGCTTAATGGGAACACCACATTCCACTATCCCTGCCCACATGGAGCTAATGATGTTTTGTGCAAAATCCAATCTCCATTTTTAAAAATTCCCCTTGTGGAAAAAATATTCAGGAAAAGAAAGAGATATGTTATATGACCATGAATCTAACTGAAAGGGGAAATATGTGTTAGCTCTGAATGGCAATAGCCTGATCTTGTTGATGGGGTTGATGAAGATATGCAGGAAAGTAAAGATGTGAACTTAATTATGAATTAAGGGTTTAAAAGGAATGTCAGAAAGTATGAATTGGAGTCAATTGCATTTGCTCTGGGTACCTATAAAAATAGGAATTTGACACTGGTGTCAGGCTTCTCACAGATCATACTTGAACTAGAAAACTCATGGGCATCGATTCAAGGAGATAACTCTTGATCAAATCAGGCTTTATTACAGATATTAAAAAGAGTTTGATCTGAAGAAAATTAGCAAACTTGAATTACAGAATGTTTTGTGCAGATATGTAATTGAAAGTTGGTTACTGCCACTAAATGCAGTAACAGTAATATATAGTAGAAGAAAAGTATGCGTGAGAATAAACTCTTAATTCATTGGTTCAACAGTGAACAGGAAATGAGTGCATGGCCTCCCTTGCTTGTTTAATGTATTTATGACTAAATGTATAAGGAATACTTGTGGTGACATAATGGTGTTTTTGTTGAGGACATAAATGTATCTGTTCTTTTGTATACAGATGATGTCATGTTGCTGGCTAAGAACCCAAATGTAAGGTAGTATAAGCCAAAAAGTATGGAACTGAAAATCAATACATGGGTGATCAAAGTATGTGTAGTCCTTGACTTACAACCACAACTGATCCCAAAATTTATGTTGCTAAGCGTGACAGCTGTTAAGTGAGTTTGGCCTCATTTTACGACCTTTCTTGCCACAGTTGTTAAGTGAATCACTGTAGTTGTTGAGTTAGAGACATGGCTGTTAAATGAATCTGGGTTCCTCCTTGACTTTGCTTGTCAGAAGGTCGCAAAAGATGATCACACGACTCTAAAACACTGCAACCATCATAAACATGAGTCAGTTGCTAAGCATCTGAATTTTGATCACATGAGCCTGGGGATGCTGCAGTGGTTGTAAGTGTGAAAAATGGTCATATCACTTTTTTTCAGTGCTGTTGTAACTGAATGGTCACTAAATAAACTGTTGTAAGTTGAGGACTACCTGTAGTTATGTCGGATGGGGAAACTGGAGCTAATGCTTGCAAGCGTTACATAAATGATGAAAAACTAAAGCTTAATACATGAAATTGTGTACCTTGGTATACACAATTTCTCCAAGATGGGGAAAGGCTTGAAGATATTTTAAGAAGTACTCATATAGAAAGAAGCTGAAGCTCACTGGGTGAAAAATTACAAAGAAAAACAGGTCACTCACATGAATTCCTCTTTCACTTCATAACAAAGAGATTTCCAGGATCCTAGAATTCTGAAGTTTAAAGTACTGTTGTTACAATTAAATTAACTGTACAATTAAAAGTTTACTTTAAGCTTACTTTTTGAGAAAGCAAGATTGTTTGCTTATCCTGAAGAAAATTTATCCCTGAAATATAATAATAATAATTCATTGGCTGGAAAACGTGAGGTTGACAATGATAATTTTGCAAAATGTATCCTGTATTAACATCTTGGTCTTGGTCAGGTCAGTCAGAACTTTGGGGGGAAATGGTAGCTTTTGAAGTTAACAGGTTTAAAACACTAAAATGTAATTGTATTAAAGTCTTTCCTCATGGTTACACCCATGAGGAAGATAATTTAGAATACATATGTACACTGAATTGTGTCCAATTGTGAAGTTGTGTGACATCAATAACGAGTGCATGGACTGACCTGAAATACCCGTTCACTGACCGTCTCATTTGTGGATTGTGAGATGGCAGGGGAAATTTCCAACTATTGTCACTGTGCAAACAATGGTGGGAAGTTGCTTAGCAAGACAGATGTCAGTTGAATCAAACTGGCACAGATTCATGACATGGGAAAACTTTTAGAAGCAACAACAAAAAGTTCCATGACATCTTAAAGTCTTTAGGAAAAATGCGAGAACAATGCTGCAGGAAAATGACAGGAGGTGATGCGTATCTCAGTCTTTTTCTGACCTTCCCAAAGGTATTCATTTAGCTGTCACTGGAGAGAAGACAGAGTTTCTAGCAAAGGCCATACAATAGATAGATCTAGATTCCTAACAATGATCTGAAACCTACACACACACATGGACTAGGGCAGTGATGGCGAACCTTTTTTGGTTTGCGTGCACGCGTGCCCACACCCATTCCCTCCCCCCACGCATGCGCACAACCCCCCCGCGCTGCCCCCTGCGCATGCGACAGGCCTCACTGAAGCCTCTGGAGTTCCAGGAGGCAAGTTGGGCCGTTTTTGCTCTCCCCC
>QLTV01004101.1:2007360-2018487 GCA_003457575.1 Thermophis baileyi | reverse complement strand
CCGGAGTGCAAAAAACAGCCCAACGGCAAACCAGAAGTGCATTTTTCTGAACTTCCGGTTTTCCTGTTGGGCCGTTTTTCGCACTCCGGGGCTTCAGGACACTTCCCTGAAGCCTCCGAAGGGCAAAACGGCCTTCCCCAAGGCCAAAAATCAGCTGGCCAGCGCACACATGCGCACTGGAGCTGACATAGGGCAACGCCTCACGTGCCCTCTGATATGGCACGCGTGCCATAGGTTCACCATCACTGGACTAGGGCTTATATATATCTGCTTAGACTAAGTACCTAAATACCATACTTTTTTGTAGCCTTGACTTGAAGACTGGGTAGTAGTTATATATATAACTACTACCAAAAAATTCCAAAAAAAATTCCAAAAAAAAAACCAAGATGGTGATGCCTGCGCAGTGCCGGAAACTCGGCTTCTGCGCATGCGCAGAAGAAAAAACAATAAAAAATTTTTTTTCAAAAAAAAATCAAAAAAATTTTTAAAAAAAAGAGATGGCGGCGCCCATGGACCGGCACCAACCGAACCGAATCGGTGACGTCATCGTGACATCACCAGTGGGTCGCTATCGGTTTGGGTGAACCGGTCCGAACCAGGAGGAACCCACCTCTGATATATATGTGTATATTTGCATCTCTCTCTCTCTCTCTTTCTATCTATCTATCTATCTATCTATCTCTCTCTCTCTCTCTCTATCTATCTATCTATGCATCTATCTGTCTTGGGAACTTTGATTTGACTCTCTTTGGAAAACAAGTTCAGTTAATCATAACTTATTATGGATAAAACTGCTAGGGGTAGAGAAATCATTGATCACTTGTAGAACATAGAAAGTTCCTGTCTCTATCATTAGCATTGGCAATTAAAACGGATATATTCAGGTGATAGGAAAAATTTCAACTCGAGACTCTAGAACAGTGGTTCTCAACCTTCCTAATGCTGCGACCCCCGCCCCGCACGCAATGAAGTGACAAAGGGGGCGTGGCGAGCTAGCGCATGCTTAGGCGACCCCTGTGAAAGGGTCGTTCGACCCCCAAAGGGGTCGCGACCCACAAGTTGAGAACCGCTGCTCTAGAATATCTCCATAGATTAGTGTCAGCAACCTTAACTTAGATGGATTAAATGGTCTGACTTGATCAAAGTCAGTAGTGCCTAACATCTGAGGACTCAAGAGTTTGGTTTCTTGATCTCAAGTACTTCCAGAAATATGGAAACTTTTCTTGAAGGATCAGGGCTGACATTTTTCAACTTATGTTTATATTAAGAATGAAAGGTTGAGGATGGAAGGAGGAGGCATATGGGAGCTGAAGTGCTTCCATCCTCTCCCTTAACCACCACCCCAACTCCAAAATTTTCTTTAATGATTTTTCAAGAATGTTGAGAAGTTAGAGGTTTTGGTGAGAACAGGGAAAAATGGCAACACATAAAATGCCAGGGGAAGAAAGACATTGAGTTGTACAATTGGGGAGCTTTTTCAGCTGGTTTATATTTCTGTTCCCACAATATGCTTTACTGGGTCAAAAGGGAATAATACGTTGTGGGAACTTGAGTAAATTGACAATTTAATTTCCAGATGGTTGAATTTAGCCTGAAAGAATTCAGTCTTGCATAGAGTTAAGCCCACTCAGCCATTTCATGGGAATATGTAACCTCAATCATGTGGCACATATGACATATCTAGTCTTCTCATAGAGAACTAAATATCCTGTTTTCTGATGTCATATTGCTGATTGAGCAATAGTGTCTGCACAAGATGTCTACCCAACATTGATCCAACTAAGTGTGGTGTACAAACAGAGTCAATGAAAAGTGGCAACTGCCATAGTAACAGATTGATAGAAAATGTATTTCAGAACATACCTCCGTACAATTCCTGATTTTATTCCACTTCCTAGTATATCATCAACTGTAAATAATTGTTAAACTATAAAAAAATCAAAATTTTAACAGTCTTAACAGCACTTGAATATCTGAATCTCACACATATACACAGACCACAGGCAGATTCTTTTCTGATGTCTAAAAGATACTATATGAGGGCCAGTTTGGTTCAATGGTTAAGGCACACAAAGCCACCCGAATGGCCTTGGGCCAGTCCCTCTCTTTCACTCCTAAGAAGGAGACTTCTGAAAAGCCTTGCCAAGAAAATGGCAGGGACTAGTCCAGGCAGTTGCCAGGAAGCCAAAATTGACTTGAAGATGTATACCCAAAAGACAGTATATTTGATTTCATTGATATAGCGTGCAAAAGACTATTCTAAAGATGGATCCAATTTCAAGTAATTGTCTATTTTCACACTGCATATCACCATATCTTTTCCTTTTATAGCCCAGATCTCTATTATCTATCTCTATTTCTGTCTGTCTGTCTATCATCCATATCTATCTATCTATCTATCTATCTATCTATCTATCTATCTATCTATCTATCTATCCTATCTATCTATCGATCTATCTAGCTATCTATCTATCTATCTATCTATCATCTATCCATCCAAAATGGTTACATCCATCCAACATATCTTTCTGTCTGTCTTTGTCTCTCTGTCTCCCTCTCCCTCTCTCCCTCTCTCTGTCTCTTCATCATCATCATCATCGTCATCGTCATCGTCATCATCATCATCATTTTTAAACCAGTTTTGAATACTAATAGCTACTCTTTGTGATTTTTAACAGAAAGTAATCATCTCACAGCCTTATATAAGAAAGAAGAGACCATCAATGTTTGGGAAAATGGTTACATCCAGAGCCCTCGTTTCCCACACAATTATCCCAGGAATCTGTTGCTGACATGGAAGCTACATTCACCAGGAAATGCTAGAATACAGCTGGTATTTGATCATCAATTTGGACTGGAGGAACCAGAGAATGATATCTGCAGGTAAGCTAATCAAATCACCGAGGAGATCCAATGTGATTCATAATTGCTCATTTGGTAGAACAACTTCAAGGTAGGCAAAAATAAGTTAGCAAAGTTTCTTAGAGATGTTTTAAAAAATTAAAACCTGGAGTCAGACCAAACTTGTTTTCTTATTGATGTAAGATTTGGGATGTTCATCCAAGTTGAAGGAAATTGTACCAAACAATTTCCACCCTATGCCTGCTCAGCATGGAATTGCAAAGTCCCTCCGAAAGCAACTAAACAGTTTTTAAATGTAGCAGAAGGGGGAGAGGAGAGAGATTTAATCTGCTTAATGACATTTCCCAGCCATTAATTCTGACTAATTCTTGTCTTTTCACATATTCATTTTTTAAATTTTATTTGGTAGTCTCGTTTTTCTCCTGGCTATCAATTATGAAATGTCTGTAGGGTTTACACTGTTGCAAATTACTTTGCAAAGAAATAGAAATATATCTCTTTTCATAAACGAGATCGTTAATTAAAAAGGTGGACAGAAACTGCATTATCAATATAAAATGTATTTTTGAATTAAAGTTAAATCTAATCAAATGTTGACTTCAACTCTGGATCTCACCCACTTCTTTATCCTGGAATAGCCTATTTTTTGAAATGGGATCCCAGATTGCAATTTAAGGTTCCTTGGGCCTAAGAAGGTTGTGCTCTTTTATACTATACATCAGGGGTGTCAAACTCAAGGCCCGGGGGCCGGATACGGCCCATGGAGTACTTAGATCTGGCCTGTAGGGCCACCCTGGAAACAGCAAAGAACCAGCCCGCGGTGCTTCTGCCAGGGAAAATGGGCTCCTGAGCTCCGTTTTCAGCTACCACAGCCTCCTGCAACCCTCTGCCAGTGAAAACGGAGCTCAGGAGGACCGCGTGCGGCCCTCCTGAGCTCCGTTTTCACTGGCAGAGGGTTTCAGGTCTCAAGAGGTCTGAGCTCCGGACCTAATCCAGCATTAACAACTCCACTCATGTGGTTGATAAGTGGGTCGATCTCCAATCAATCTCATAATGGGTCTCCCCTCCCACCTCCACAGGACCAGGTAATGGTAATGGTTGTGGTCGAATGGAGGCCTCACCTACTGGCTTTAGCAGACTACCATGAAATACAGGGCGCACCTTTCCGAACAGTCAGGGTAGTTTCAGCTCCACCGTTACAGGATTAATTATCCGTACAATGGGGAATGGGCCCAGGAACTCTGGACCGGGGTTTGACAGGAGGCCGTGACAGTAGAAAACGGAGCTCGGGAGCCTGTTTTCGCTGGCAGAGCACTCGAGCCACCCCAGGCACCCCCGACAGGAGTGACGTTGAGCTGGCCATGCCCACCCTGGCCCCCCGAGGTCAAACACAACCCTGATGTGGCCCTCAATGAAATCGAGTTTGACACCCCTGCTATACATTATCAAATATAAATATCACCTCACGGCTTGACTATTGCAATGCGCTCTACATGGGGCTACCCTTGAAGAGTGTCCAGAGACTACAACTGGTCCAGAATGCAGCTGCGCGAGCAGTCGTGGGTGTGCCAAGGGACACCCACACAAGTGCCATCCTTCGCGGTGCCGGCTGGCGGGACCGCGTGGTAGGGCCTTCTCTGTAGCCACTCCGACTCTGTGGAACCGGCTTCCCCCCGAGATCCGTACTACCCCCACCTTACTGGCCTTCCGTAAAGCCGTTAAGACCTGGCTTTTCCGGCAGGCCTGGGGCCAATAGTTGTTCTGATTGGCCCATGCATGGTTGTGTGAATGTTTTATTTTAAATATAGATTTTTTTTAATTGTTTTTATATGTTTTATTTTTTTATGATGTAAGCCGCCCAGAGTCCTTCGGGAGTTGGGCAGCATATAAATTTTATAAAATAAAAAAATAAAATAAATGTATTTTATTTCGGTGAGGCAGCTGAGAAAACGAACTGTGGATGAGAAATGATATAAGGCATGAATAACGATTATTTTTATGTAGGACTTGTTCTTTGTAATGTTTATTTGAATAAAAATATGATTGGAGAAGACAAAGGAACTATATTCCAAGTTTTCTGTCTGTTGAATGGCTCTTCTGCATTCAGAGTATATGGGTAAATTTTATCCCATACAATGTCAAAAAGAGAATACTGAAATTTTGCAGGTTTGTTACCTAAGAACTATCCAAACACACCTGCATCTGGCATGATGTGTTTTCAAAAGCAAATCTCTGTGTCACTGTACCAGGCTTTTAAAAGTGTGTATAAATAAGAACATCAGATTGTATTTTCTGCTGGCTCGTGATTTTAATAGTGTTCTACAACTTTGTTATACCCATTTTTAGCCACAGGAAAAAATGCTGCAAGTCCCACACCCCCCCCATCCATATTTTCTTCCTTCCTCCTCCTTTAATGCAGAGAATATTCAAAATGTCAGTCCTACGATCTGCAGTGATGTTTGACATTAACTGAGATTGGCTTTAGACAAGATTTGCAAAATTTTCTGGAAAGGTTTGAAGTGATTGAATCGAGGTATTCAGAGACACTGAGACCCCAAGGGGTACGAGTTTTATTAGTGGATTTTGCCAGACCTATGTGGGACTTATAGTGAACACCAAAGTATTGTAGCTTTAGGGATCAAATTAAAACAAGTTTTCTGGTGGGGGGAGTTCTTGCTCCATATTTGCATAATATAGCATCATCAGCTAATACTGTGGACTTCTTGAATCCATACTTAGGTTGTGGCTGCTAGTTTCCTGAATCCAGAGGCTGATAGCTAACATGTTGAAAGTGTAAAAGTATCTTATGGACACAGTCTGAAAATCCCACCATCAGTCTTTCCAGAGAACTGAGCAGACTTTCAAAGTTGGGCTGTAGTCATTGCCTTTATTTTTGTAAAAATGCCCCTGTGATTTCCAGTGCCAGCATGGAACTGACTGATGTTGCAGAACAAAAGATGATGATCATCATCATCATCATCATCCTCATCCTCATAAAGGTGATGCTAGAAGCTTCTGGAGCCATGGTGGTGCAGTGGTTAGAATGCAGTATTGCAGGCTACTTTTGCCCATTGCCACGAGTTTGATCCTGATTGGCTCAAAGTTGACTCAGCCTTCCATCCTTCTGAGGTTGGCAAAATGAGGACCCAGATTGTTGTGGGCAATACGTTGACCCTGTAAACTGTTTAGAGAGGGCTGTAAAAGCACTGTAAAGTGGTATATACAGTAAGTCTAAGTGCTATTGCTAGAAGCTGATTTTGGCTTTCTAGACTCACAGATTTCCCATTTATGTCTGAATAAAAGGATCATTAAAATGTTAAATGTTCACTGGGGGAAAAAAATCCTCTCATCTACTGCCTTGCATCTGCTGCCTTGTATCATCATTTCTCTGCCAGACTACTAATCTATCACCTTCACTCCAGATATGATTTTGTGGAAGTGGAGGATATTTCCGAAATTAGCACTCTCATCCGAGGACGGTGGTGTGGATATAAAGACTTTCCTCCCAAAATAACATCAAAGACAAACCAGCTGAAGATCACCTTCAAATCAGATGACTTCTTTGTGGCTAAACCAGGATTCAAGATTTACTATTCCCTGGTGGTGAGTAACATGATGGTGTATAGGGAAGAAACAAAGGGCTGCAGTAGGGTACAAGAAATGATTGGGAAGGAAGGAAGAGTAATAAAGTTAAGATAATGAATACTGCTTCCCTTTAGGGAATATGTAGTAGGATAATTTGTGATGAAATCAGCAGAAGAGGAAAACTATTAATTAAAATTCAATACTCTTCATTTTAATAACATATATAGGAATACTATACATTTGGGGCTAGAAGCAATCAGATGAAGGCAGTGACAGAGATTCCCCCCTCCCCCTCAAAAAATACTGTGAAAGGCGACACTCTTATTTAGGTCCAACATAATCTCAGTTGAAGTCCGAGGTGGGTAGGAAAAATGCCTTCAAGTGTTGAAGCTCATGAAGCTAAGCAAAACACACACAGGTCATCAGCAATCAAATATTTATTTAGTTATTTAGAAAATTTATATAGCTGCCTATTCACTCATAGCGACTCTAGGCAGCTTACAAACAATAAAAACACAATGTAGAAAAAAAATAACAATTAAAAAACAATAACACCCCTCCCCCAGCAACAGCACACGATTAAATGAACCATTTGATGGGCTCCATCGCACACTGGGTTCCCCAGGCCCGCTGGCAAAACCAAGTCTTCAGGGCCTTCCGGTAGACCAGTGGTTCTCAACCTTTCTAATGCCACGACCCCCACCCCGCCCCCTCCCCGCGTGCGATGAGGTGACAAAGGGGGCGTGGCACCAGGGGTGAAATGTTCCCGGTTCGGGCGTGCCTGCGTGCCAGACAGCTGGTAGCGACGGAAGCAGGAGACTTCGCCCACCTGCCGCCATTTGGGTTCTTTTACCCTCTGCGCATGCGCAAAGCGTTCTGCGCATGCACAGAGGGTAAAAGAACCCAAATGGCAGCATCCGGGCGGGTGGGCGAAGTCTCCCGCTTCCGTCGCTACCGGCTGTCTGGCGACCCGCAGGCACGCCCGAACCGGGAGCATTTCACCCCTGCAGTGACGGTGGCACCAAGATGGCAGGCTAGCACGCGCGGCGACCCCTGTGAAAGAGTCATTCGACCCCCAAAGGGGTCGCGACCCACAGGTTGAGAACCGCTGCGGTAGACTATCAAAGTGGGGGCCAATCTAATTTCTGCAGGGATAGTGTTCCAAAGGAAGGGAGCCACCAGGCCCTTCTTCTGGGTCCTGCCAGATGTGCCTCCTTAGGGGATGGGACCTGCAACATCCCTTGTCTCCTGGCTCTAGTGGGTTGGGTGGATGTGACTGGAAAGAGACAGTCCCTCAGATGCAGATAGGGATCAACAAATTATTCTATTTTGAATGCACTGTGTGTAGATCTTGATCTCTACAGAAAGGGTCTAATACTGGGAAAGTTGGAAGGAAAGGGAAGGTCAGCAGCAAGGTTTGTGGGCTCAGTTACATGACAAAGGGTGCATAGTTAGAAGAACTGAAGGGCCAAGGTAGGGACAGATCATCATAGAGAAAATCTATCTATGTAGACTCTAAGAGTCAACACCAACCTGATGGCACATAATCAGTCAGGTGCTCAGCATGATTATCTGGTGGTTAATGTAGGCTCTATGGGAGCGGCATGATGGTCTAGAGGTGAAGACGCTTGCCTCCCACTCAGAAGGTTGAGAGTTCAATCCTAAACAGTGGCAGATGTTTCTCTTCTCCAGGCGCAAAGAGAAAAAATCTACTGTGAACTCTGCATAGGCATCAGGAAGGGCATCTGGCCAGTAAATGCTCAGCTCCACTCAGTTGTCTCGACTCCACCCCAAAACAAGGGATTAAAGGGTCATAAAAAGAAAAAAAAATGTAGCTTCTGTGGCTTCTTTTCAGAATAGAGACAAAGTGTTGGAATATCCTCAGTGTCTTATTCAGACTGAAAACATTGTTTAAGGAAGCAACATCGTTCTGAGCCAGTGTAGAATATTTATTTATTTATTTATTTATTTGTTTGTTTGTTTGTTTGTTTGTTTGTTTGTTTGATTGATTGATTGATTGATTGATTGATTGATTGATTTTCATGCTGCCCATCTTTCTCACATGATTCTGAGTGGTTTACAACCTGAAAATGGGGAAAAGAGGAAATGGGGATACACCAGCTTACTTTTCCCAATCCTGTAGTATCATCCCACCATACAGAGTTGTTCAGTGTGGGAAGTATGTGAGAAGTACCTTCCTATGACTGCATATTAGAATATAAATATAATAAATTGTGATGGATACTCCACAAGGGACAGCAGTTGATCAAGCAACCTAAAAATGAGATTCATGCTTTAGCTGTTTGCAGTTAAAATTTATTTTAAAAATAAACATGCCAATTAGCAACTGTCTGTAGACAGAATTCTTATGAGCCAGGTAATTATATTAGTGTCACAGAAGTGACATTCTGCTTCTCATAATGTAAATTTCAAGGCATGTTGAAACCTGAGAAAGCATCTTACTGAAAAAACAGCTGCTGTTTGGTTTTCTGCACCTTCTTTTTTTCTTTTTTACTTTACGGATTTCTATTATGAATGGGCAGAGAAATTCTCCTGCCTTTTTGCTGCAGTTGTATTTCTCCTTGGTCAGAGGGTTTGCTTTAGAATTTATTCTAAAGGAGAGGAGAAATTCTGAGTTACAAGGAAGGCCAGACATTTGTGACTTTCTTGTCTTTCACTGCATCATCCTGTCTTTATCCGTCTGTGATGGCTCTGACTGTAACTGTATGTGAGAATGACCTTGGGAGATAAGAGAAAGAACTGCAAAGTAGGCAGATAAAAGGCACCTGAGTCAGCAAGAGAAATGGGGATTTGGCAAATGTCTCATAAGAAACTCTGAGCCGCGGTGGCGCAGTGGTTAGAGTGCAGTACTGCAGGCTACTTCTGCTGATCACCGGCTGCCAGCAGTTTGGCAGATCGAATCTCACCAGGCTCAAGGTTGACTCAGCCTTCCATCCTTCCGAGGTCGGTAAAAATGAGGACCCAGATTGTTGGGGGCAATACGCTGACTCTGTAAACCGCTTAGAGAGGGCTGTAAAGCACTATGAAGCGGTATATAAGTCTAACTGCTATTGCTATTGCTAACTCTCCCTAGTTTCCTGGACTGTATAGGTGAAGTGGGTAAAGATTTATTTATTTATTTGTTTGTTTGTTTGTCAAACATGTACAAGATAGCAAGGATAGGTATAAACATAAACATAAGCAAAGTGAATAGAGATAGATGAAGGTTTAAACCACAGAGTCAGGTAGTGAATTCCAGGCATTGGTCACTCTTTTGCTGAAGTCGTATTTTCTGCAGTCGAGTTTGGAGTGGTTTACATTAAGTTTGTATCTATTGTGTGCTCGTGTATTGTTGTGGTTGAAGCTGAAGTAGTCATTGACATGTAGGACATTGTGGCAGATAATTTTATGAACTACATTTAGATCTGTTCTAGGGCGACGTAGTTCTAAGTTGTCTAAGCCCAAAATTTCAAGTCTGGTGGAATAAGGTATTCTGTTGCGAGTGGAGGAGTGGAGGACTCTTCTCGTGAAATATTTTTGGACTCTCAATTGTATTAATATCCGATATGCAGTGCGGGTTCCAGACAGGTGAGCTGTATTCGAGAATTGGTCTAGCGAACATTTTGTATGCTCTAGTTAGCAGTGTAATGTTGCCAGAGAAGAAGCTACGCAGGATTAAGTTAACTACTCTTAGTGCCTTTTTGGCAATGTTGTTACAGTGGGCTTTGGCACTTAGATCGTTAGATATGAGATTAGATGTCATTTTAATCTTCAAAGATTCTGTGAATGTAATCTTACAATAAAGACAGAGCTAATACTTCTCAGAGTGCTTCCATCTGGATTATTTCACCAGGCTGACCTTGTCTCCCACACTTTCATTAAGTTTCAGCAAAAAAAAAAAATCAGGATAGTATTTTTTTCCCCATATAATAATGCTAAATATGATGATTAAAGAGTGAGTTACAGTATGCCTTTGATAAATTGATGGGAAAAAAATCTTTGGAGAAATATAAAGAAAAAATTTCTCTACCCATATATTTGGTGAAAAATTTCAGAGGACAGTTTTTTATTGCTATTGTCACTGAGAAGGTGGAGTCTTCCCCTTGGACAATGTGGATGAACGGAGTTGCGATCCAGCTGTCAAGCGCCAGGGAAATCCAGTCAGTTCAAAAGGGTATACACATTTATTGCAAGCTTAAGCTCTCTGCAAAAATCTGAACTACTAACGGCCCAAAAAAATTGGTGGTAGATAAGGGTAAAAGAAATTCAAGGTGGCCTGGACTTAGATCTCTTGTGGATGTGAAGGGATTCATGACTGATGACGCGTTTGACCCCTCTCTCTCTCTGACTCAGCCTGGGCACCTCCTATACCAACACATCAGTGGTGGGATTCAGATGTTTTTTTACTACCAGTTCTGTGGGCGTGGCTTGGGCATGGCATGGCTTGGTGGGCGTGGCTTGGTGGGCATGGCAGGGGAAGGAGACTGTAAAATCTCCATTCCCACCCCACTCCAGGGGAAGGATACTGTAAAATCTCCATTCTCACCCCACTCCAGGGGAAAGATACTGCAAAATCTCCATTCCCTCCCCACTCCAGGGGAAGGATACTGCAAAATCCCCACTCCCTCCCCACTCCTGGGGGAAGGATACTGCAAAATCCCCATTCCCACCCCACTC
>QLTV01004101.1:1990623-2006859 GCA_003457575.1 Thermophis baileyi | reverse complement strand
CTCCATTCCCACCCCACTCCAGGGGAAGGATACTGCAAACTCTCCATTCCCACCCCACTCCAGGGGAAGGATATGCAAAATCCCCATTCCCTCCCCACTCCTGGGGGAAGGATATTGCAAAATCCCCATTCCCTCCCCACTCCTGGGGGAAGGATATTGCAAAATCTCCATTCCCACCCCACTCTGGGGCCAGCCAGAGGTGGTATTTGCTGGTTCTCCGAACTACTCAAAATTTCCGCTACCGGTTCTCCAGAACTGGTCAGAACCTGCTGAAACCCACCTCTGCAACACATCTGCAGTCTACAGCCTGGGAAAGACTAACTTTTGTGACTATAATGACCTTGTATTGCATGGTAAATGTTGTGGGAAATTATTGGAATTACTGAAAGAATTGCTTCTTGTTATGGGCTTGGTAAGGGGAAAATCCAATCCTCCTAGAGAATGTTGGAGAAATCATTCAACTAATTTCCCTGTTCACAAACTTAGTGGAAAGTCTCAAGTGGTATTTATGTCCAACTTTCATATTTATTACACATGCCAGTGAGACATGTATACTCCAGAAGCATTTCAAGACAATGACTTAAGGAAGAAGAAACAGTATGGGAGCTTCGGTGCTGAAAAATCCAGAAGAATCCAGATATGGCCCCATCGGACTCAGAATACTGAGTTAAACAGGATATTGACATAGATCTCCAAAGCTATTCTCATGAGTTAAGTTACTATACTGTGGAAGCCTTTAATTTGAAGGCAATTTAGCAAAACAACAATTTATGGTATTGCTTTCCCTGGAGTACCACAATGCATAAAAATTAAGCACTGCTGCTTTGTGTGATATTTCCAAAGGACCTCTCCTATAATTAGCCAGCTTTATGAGAATTTGTGTGCAGTTAATTCAAAACCCTGGGGCTTCAGGAAACAAGAAAATATGTAACATTGCAAAAGAACAGAGATTTGTGTTTGTTTGTTTTTCCAGGAGGAGAAAATGGATGAATGTTGTTGCCAAGGGTCTGTGATGTCAAGTTTGTGTGCATAGAAAGTCAGTTTTGCTTGCCAGCAGCCTTTCTCAGAGAACATGGTCCTAGCCTGCTTGGAAAGCAGAAGGGCTTTTCCAGATAGTGAGACCTCTGAGCGTTTCAGGCATGTTTAAAGGAATAGATGCAAACATTTCTTTTTTCTGCCTGGAGTCGAAAATAATTTTTTAATCGAATGTATTCTTCCTGGGCACACTGCAAACAAACACAAAAGCAAACTTTTGTAATTTGATACTCTCCTGATATGATGGACTATAAATCTAACAATTCTCAACAGTACAATCAGTTGAGAATTATGTCTGTGATGACCAGGACGCTCTAGTGTGGAGAATCTGAGTGAGGCCACAAGCTGCTTAGATGTCTCTCTAAGTCAGCGGTTCTCAACCTGTGGGTCGTGACCCCTTTGGGGGTCGAACGACCCTTTCACAGGGGTCACCTAAGCGCGCACTAGCCCGCCATGCCCCCTTTGTCACCTCATCGCGTGCGGGGAGGGGCGGGGCAGGGGTCATGGCGGCGGGGCAGGGGTCGCGGCATTAGGAAGGTTGAGAACCACTGCTCTAAGTATTTCATTACAAGGAAGCTTATACAGAAGTTGCCCCAGTGCCATTTTGAGAAATTCTTCAGCATTTTTAATTGTTCTGCAATTTGACAAAAGCAAATTGCTTTCAAACAAGAAGAGATATTCGGAGAAATTATTGTCGGTGTAAAGGCCTCACATTTCATTTATTTGTTTAAAATATTTGTATCCTGTTTTCCTTTTAAAAAAACAACCTTCAAAGAAGTTTAGAATTAAATTATTCAGGGCATGTGTAACTCTTTTGATGTACAATCCTTTTTCCAGAAGTCTGAACCAGAGGTGGTATTCAGCAGGTTCTGACCAGTTCTGGAGAACCGGTAGCGGAAATTTTGAGTAGTTCGGAAAACCGGTAAATATCACCTCTGACTGGCCCTGCCCCCATCTATTCTCTGCCTCCCGAGTCCCAGCTGATCGGGAGAAAATGGGGATTTTACAGTATCCTTCCCCTGGAGTGGGGAGGGAATGGAGATTTTACAGTATCCTTCCCCTGCCACACCCACCAAACCATGCCACGCCCACCAAGCCACGCCCACAGAACCAGTAGTAAAAAAAAAATGAATCCCACCACTGGTGGGATTCAAAATTCAAATCTTGCTGTACTCGAGAGACATTCCAAGGGAAGAAAACAAGAGGAAACTTCTCCCATTTGACCTGTTGCATTAGGAAGTGAGGACAGTCAGGGGTTTTACAGTGATAGAAAGACTTATAACTGAAAACAGCATTACCTGAAGTTGTGTAATGGTGTGTGTGGAAATGATCTTGGGAGACAGGAGGAAGAGCTGCAGACTAGACAATGGTCAGACAAGTGGCAACTGAGTCCACAGAAGGAATGGAGATTTGATAAACATGTCAGAAGGGGCCTCCCAGTAGTGGACTATAAACATGAGGAAGGGTGGAAGAGATATATTTTCAGACTTGCAAGATTCTGATAATGCAACCTTACAATAAAGTCAGACCTAGTATTTCTGGATGTGCTTCTAGTCTGCACTATTCACAAAGCTGACAAGTAGTTCCCGCCACCAGCTGAAGCTCAAGTCGCCACCAAGAAAAATTCAGAATAATTTCTTAGGGCCTCCTGAGATAGAAAGCAAGAGAAGAACATTTCTGAGAAAGTGCAAAGTAAATTTTGACACAGTATATATATATATTTAAACACAGTAATAGTATGTTTCCAACAGACTGAAAACTAGATGCTTGTCAACAGCAACATTCTCTTCTATCTTGCATTTGTGTAGGGAAATGTTATGTTGGCTGGGCTGGAGAGAAATAAACTTGAACGTGCCTTCTGCTACAGTACCTGACAAGTTTTGTGGTGCTTCCGGAGTCTCTGAATTTCCCAGCATATGATGAGATTGTGTCTCTCCTTTTCCCCTTTTTATATATCTCTATGTAAAAATATGGAGTATCTGAGCCAATCCTTATTATTGGTCATGGGGCAATGGCGTGATAGTGACTGCATATCTAAAGATTGCAAACCTAAAGACACGAATATCAGATGATTAGCTTCAATTATTATGATTTATTAACATGGAGTGGTTTGCCATTTTTTTTTTTAATGAATCGACTTGTTCTGAATTGCATTGGATCTCATGTCAGGACAACCGAGGCACTTCCAGGTTGAAAGGATTAGCTGGGGGCATCACCCTTGCCCTGGGAACGGCTAGTTGGGGGCTCCTTTCATGTTCCCAGCAGGAGCTAGCACAAAGCTCACCCTGCCTTATGGTAGCACTTGGGTCTCAAATGTGGGCTTGCTAACTTCCAACCCAGCATCCTAACCACACGAGCCACTGTGCTTCTACACTTATTCAGAATGAAAACATTGTTCATCATTTTAAGAAAAAGACAAGAAGAGACATTCTCCAATACTGTTGCCTAGAAAGCAGCATGGATGATCCATGCAATCACCAGAATTGAGCTCAACTCAAGGGTAACTTGGATGTGTAGCCTCTCTAAGGTTTTTTATCACATATAACTTCAAAAGGAAGAAGGGATGGAAAAATGGACAAGACAGAATTCAATTTCCAGACAATCAGACAACAAAATAACATATATTGTTATTATTGCAACGCGCTCTACATGAGGCTGCCCTTGAAGAGTGTTCGGAGACTACAGTTGGTCCAGAATGCAGCTGCGCGAGCTGTCGTGGGTGCACCTAGGTACACCCACATTACACCAATCCTCCGCGAGCTGCACTGGCTTCCTATTGGTCTCCGGGCACAATTCAAGGTGTTGGTTATTACCTTTAAAGCCCTGCATGGCTCAGGGCCAGGTTATCTTCGAGACCGCCTCCTGCCACATAGCTCCCAGCGACTGGTAAGATCCCACAGGGTTGGGCTCCTCCGGGTCCCGTCAGCTACACAGTGCCCGCTGTCTCTGTGGCTGCCCCGGCTCTCTGGAACCAGCTACCCCCACCCTATTGGCCTTCCGGAAAGCTGTGAAGACCTGGCTTTTCCGGCAGGCCTGGGGCCGCTGATCTCAATGTTACAATCTGTGAGATCCGGCCACGAATGGTGTGTATGGCTTTTTAAATTGTTTTTTAATATTTATATTGTTTTAATGTTTTTATACTTCTGTTGTAAGCCGCCAAGAGTCCCTTGGGAGTTGGGCGGCATAAAAATGCAACAAATAAATAATATATAGCGAGGTGGCGCAGTGGTTAGAGTGCAGCACTGCAGGCTACTTCAGCTGACTGCTAGCTGCAGTTCAGCGGTTCAAATCTCACCGGCTCAAGGTTGACTCAGCCTTCCATCCTTCCGAGGTGGGTAAAATGAGGACCCAGATTGTTGGGGGCAAGAGGCTGACTCTGTGAACCGCTTAGAGAGGGCTGTAAAGCACTGTAAAGCGGTATATAAGTCTAAGTGCTATTGCTATTTTGAACATCAACACATTGTGGAAGATACTCAGAGAGGAAGTGACAGATTGAAACATCAGGGAGGTCACTACAGTATTTCTGGGCACTAATGCTTCAGATTTGCAGCTCAGCTTGACTTTATATTATTTTAATTAAAGAAGAATTATTAAATAGAAAGCAACATGACAACCTCTGACATAGTCCTTAATAGCATCCTAGTGTATACAAATGCCTCTAGGCCCTCGATTGAATTAAAATAATAATAATAATAATAAAGAGCAAGTGGTTTTAGTCCAATGCTTTATTTGGAATCATGCCCATGTGCCCAGAAAGATGGCAAAAGTAACCTCAGGTGGTAGAGAGGCAAGGGCATTAGTTTGCTCTCCAGTAAATCAGTGTTTTGTGATTACCACATCCATCATCATAGTCATGCACTGATCAAGCAATCCCCAGCAGCAGTGATCACTGGAAACATACACAGCATGTTCTCATTGCCAAAAAAAAGTTGTTTACTTCCAACATCAATCTACTTTCAACTATTTTGGACATTTGAAGCATTGTACATGTGGTTTTGCTAAATATATGAGTCCTACTTGGGTGTGCTAATCTTCCAAGTGATTAGAGTCACATGAGAGCCAAGAAATATGCAAGTGCTCATACTGAACTGTCATTCGTGATCTTTTGTGGACCACCTGATGTTTAGCCCCTCTTCAGTTTCAAATTCTAGAAGATAGCAATAGCAATAGCAGTTAGACTTATATACCGCTTCATAGTGCTTTACAGCCCTCTCTAAGCGGTTTACAGAGTTAGCATATTGCCCCCAACAATCTGGGTCCTCATTTTACCCACCTCAGAAGGATGGAAGGCTGAGTCAACCTTGAGCCGGTGAGATTTGAACTGCCGAACTGCAGCTAGCAGTCAGCTGAAGTAGCCTGCAGTGCTGCACTCTAACCACTGCACCATTGCAAAAGATGTGGGTAGATAACACAAGTAGTGTAGACTAATCACTTCTGGGGTTGGCTTTCCATTTCATTGCTTTTGATTGGGAGTGAGGTTAACAGTAACCCTGCTGTCATTCTAGTAGTCCTAACTGTTGAATTAGAATGGGGCTAATAGGGCTTGTAAGTACCACAGTGAATTTAAATAAAGAAGTTACTAGGACTTTACAGAACGTAGATTTCAACAGGATCACAGAACATATGCTTTCACATTAGCATGGAGGTTCATTTAGCCATTTCCTCCCTACTCTATTCTTATAAATAAATTTATGGCACATTCAAACAATCAAATCAATGGGATGAAGCTAGCCTTAGGCATCCTTAGAAATCAAACTCTAGTTTGTTGATGACTAGCTGACTTCCCATTGATTGTCAAGAAATCTGCCCTAAGTATATACCCAGTTGAAAAATAAATATTAAAAATCATCAGGTCATATGGGTAGGTTTTTAAAAGTTTAAATGCAGGGTAGTAAAACATTTGGTCACATGGGAAGTTTTGTAAATTGGAAAGTCCTTAGCAGCATGCACAGTAATTTAACAGTTAGAAAACTCGAGTTGTTTCACTCGTTTGAAGAAAGTCCACAACCTGTACATTCGATCAAGTTCCTGATGCTGAAAGAGCTTTTGATGATGGGCAGACCTTTTTATTTTCACCTCAGATGCAAAGTTCAAAATTAAATATATCACCTCCCTCACTATTACAATTGCAGAAGATTGTCTAAACCAGGGATGTCAAACTCGATTTCATTGAGGGCCGCATCAGGCTTGTGTTTGACCATGGGGGGCCAGAGTGGGCAGGACCATCATCACTCCTGTTGGACCACAGGTGGCCCAAGCGCTCTGCTAGCGAAAATGGGCTTCCGAGCTCCGTTTTCGGCTGCCACGGCGTCCTCCAACCCTCTGCCAGTGAAAGCGGAGCTTGGGAGGGCCACATGTGGCCCTCCCGAGCTCTGTTTTCACTGGCAGAGGGTTGCAGGAGGCCATGGCAGCCAAAAAAGGAGCTCGGGAGCCCATTTTCGCTGGCAGAAGCACTACAGGCCGATCCTTCGCTGTTTCCAGGGGGATCCTGCAGGCCAGATCTAAGTACCCCACGGGCTGGATCCTGCCCTCGGACTTTGAGTTTGACACCCCTGGTCTAAACTAATATATGTAGCCACACCAATTTATAGATACCAAATGGAATCTGTATAATGTAACACATTAGATCAGATAATCAGAAAATATTTTGAAACTCAGAATTTAGCTTACTATATTGTAATGTAAATCAGTTTCTGATATGAAATGGAAAATAGCTCTTGAATATAGTTTGAAGGCTCTTGTGTCATTCAACATGTATAGGTTTGCAAGCACTGCCAATTTAATTGGACATATTCATCGTATTTACTTTTAATTCCAAATTACTATATTTTTTAAAAAAATATTTTTTTCATGAAAGTAGGTTAAATTATTACAGTTGATATTTGATTTCCATTAGATTTATAAATCTTCATAGAAGACAAATCCTAATCATCTTGTACAAATCATTTTCAGAGTCAAATAAATGCACTTAAAAACAATGAAAAATATTTTTAAAAGAAAAAAGAACTATACAATTTTTTAGCAAAGCAAATTCTTATAAAATTTCAGGAAGTACTTCAGGCCTTCCTCCTGCCTTTTGAAGATGCTCTCTCCTCAGAGGTCCATCTTTCTCCTGTTGAGTGAACTATCTCATTCACCGGATTTTTGTTAACTGGTTTTAGTGGTAATTTTGATTTATGCTTTTAACTTATATTCTAAGTTTTTAGGTTTTTTTTTAATTTTGTAAGCAATCTTAAGGACTTTCCCAGGTATATATTGATTAAAGAAATAAATAAATTGCTTCTCTCTATTTAATGGTAGAGCTGGCTCTGTTTTTATGTATTTTCAGAGGTTATTCATTACTTTCAATCATTACTAATTGGATGATTTACAAATTGGCTAGCTATTATGGATACATTATGCTTTTATAGATAGAAGTATTGATTTTCATCAGAATATTTCGGTACTGTGTTTTGAAAACACAGTTTTAAATGCAACTGATCCATGATCACAAAAAATTATTCTAGGATTGGAAAGCGCAAGTGTCCAAGTTTATTTACAAATAAATCTTCAAGTAGTTATTGTAGTGGATACTAGTAACCCCTGGGAGTTATTTGTAGGGAGTTATTTATAGGGTTAAGTCAAATACTAGCAATGTTTTATATATCACACAAGTACCAGAATCGACAATTTCTTTCTGTTTTATTATTCCACTGCCATAACCATTAGAAAGGAACGCAGACGCCGAGAGTAAAAGAAAAGGCTATTAGGATATCTCATTAAAGAATCTCTCAAGACAAAAATCTCTTTCATTGTATAGTTCTTTTCCGCCTGATCTTGTTTTAAAAGCCTGAATAAATAGACCTTCCATCATTCCTTCAGAGAGATCATCTCAAAGAAAAATCTGTATGACAGGAAAAATTTTCTTCATTGTGAGCTTATATTTTTCCCTTCCTTTAATGTCTTCCTATTACTCATGCTGTCTTCTGCCATTTAAAGATCTATACTCTGTCTCTCCTTCACAGTTTCTTCTCTTTCAAATATCTGTGAATCAATATTCATTGTTTTTAGTTCTTATGTGAAAGAACTGCATTCAAATCTCCATCCTAATTAAAATTATACATACAGTTCCATCCATTGCTTCTTACCTTAAGTACCCGCTGACAGTTGGGCAATCTCATGAGATTTTTCACCCCATTTCCATTTCTATTTTTATTTGAAGGTTTTGATATTCTATTGTACAAAAAGAAATTTCCAGCCTCTTGTTCTATACAGACCCCAATCACAATTTTTATTTGACAAACTTCACACTATATTGCAGCAGAATTGTTTCATACATTTAGATTTCTGTTGTTGGAATTGACATAATTTTCTTCACTTGAGCCATAAGGTAAAGTAATTATGATATACAGTGGAAAAGTGAAGGGAAACGCTAGGATATTTTAGATTAGTGGTTGCTGTGACTTGAACTACAAAACCGCATTATGCCCATTCTGAAGCCAAAGAATGTTAGGTTTGAATCTGAATCACTTACACCAAAGATCTCAAACTTTGGGTCATGACCTACCAAAGGATCAGGAACATTTTTTTTAATCTATGATTGGCAGATAGTTTCACACTAAGTAGCAACTTCCATCCCATGTGTTTTATA
This sequence comes from Thermophis baileyi, assembly GCA_003457575.1. Lineage (NCBI taxonomy): Eukaryota > Metazoa > Chordata > Lepidosauria > Squamata > Dipsadidae > Thermophis > Thermophis baileyi. The sequence goes on along the minus strand of QLTV01004101.1, from coordinate 1,998,194 downwards.
ATATTGTATGCATTGCCTTTGGAGCACTGATAGAAGTATACTTATTATTGAAGTTTGATATATTTATCTGTTATTTTAAATTTTAAGCTTTTGAAAATGGTTTTTGTTGTATGATAAGAAAAAAGATAAAGATGACCAGTAATGCTGATAAAAGTAAATCTAAATGAATGAAGAAGAAAACATCTTTCAATAAGTTATATTTATTTCTTTTCTGTCTCCAAAACCCATGAAATGACATGATCAGATAGATTCACTTATCATTTTAGAGCATTACATCGAAGGAGAGTAGAAAGCAGAAGGCACAACTTAAGGTTCTACAGTCACATTTGATCCTAAAAATGTCTTCCATGTGTCTCCAAGAACACCCCAATACTTGCTATAAAAAGTCATCTTTAATCTAACAAAAGGGGGAAAAGTTATATCAATGGCTAATACAGTAATTGCATTTAATTAATATAATTTTAGTTCAATACAAATGAATTCCAATCAAGTCAACTTTTTCTCCTATTTTCCCAACATACCAATCAAAAAAGTAGTTATAATTTCACTCTAAAAGGGTGCATTTGAGTTACACTGTAATTTATCCATTTTCCCCCAATCTGCTGTCCACTAAATGGGCTGAATTAGAACTTGCATTACCCTTAACCAGCATGATCAATAGTTCTATAGTCCTGAAATGATAAGATTTAGGGTCCAATTCATCTAAAAGTCAGCAGCTGAGGAAGTCTGCCCTAATCTTAACTGGCAGTAGCTTTCTGGCTCCTAGGACAAATCTTTGCCATCACCTAAATACATCCTGGTTCTTTTCTTAAGGAGAAAGGCCTTGTAATGAATTTAAAGACCTTCTCCCTACATGTGTCTCTCACTTCCCATTTGACCACATTGATTTGTTGTGCAAATAAAAATAATTGGATAACTCAGTAAAGGGACATCAAACAAATATTTGTTCAGCTGCTTGGTTTCAGCTGCAGTGCATTTAGAAGAACTGATTGGACAGTTTTGCAAATGAAGGAAGATTCACTGTAAAGTAGGAGAGCTTATTTAGTGGAACATGGTTTCAGCTATTCCTGAAATTATTAGGCATATTTGTTAAATAAAGGGTGGACTGAAAGCCAGCTCATCTGAGCATCTAAATAAATAATAATTCCCTGAGAACTGCATTTCTTGTTTGAACACACAGAGACTGGCTGAGATTAACAAGACAGTGGATAATAATCAGGTGCCTTGCAGGCAATTTATCTCTTTCACAATTACGAGCAAATAAAATTTGTCTCCTTTCTTCTCTTAGCCGAAGTTCATTGGGCTTGCAGTGCCCCCTCAGTGCTGGTTTAGGCACATCCGCCAGATGCATTTAGAAAGAGATTAAAGGTGTAGAAAGTGCTTATTCATGCACCCAACCCTTTTTATGCTCATAAACCAGGAAATATGTAGATACGCTATTTTTATTCTATAGCTGCTTACCTGACATTCCCATTTAAAATGCAAAAGGGAGAAACAAATGAATGCTTTCTCCGACACAAGGTTAAACAGTATTTCCTGACAGTACCGTCCTTTGATTTTGTACATTAGTTGGGTTTGCACAACACACAATCTTTAGTTACTGGAATAACGAATTTTCTGGATTTGCAAAGCAAATTGAGTAATCATCTAATTAGTCAGGCTGGGGTCATACAACCTGCTAAATCACAGAAAAACTAACACTAACCAAGCTTAGCCTGTTGTATAAACATGCGGACGTTAGATTTTTGGGTGACCTAGTCAAATGTCTCAATCATCACTGAATGATTAATGTGCCAGTCTATAACATTGACTTTTGACTTGGATATGCATATAAAATGAATGTTCTATCGGGTGTGATTATTTTGATGGCTAGAATTTCTGCGTGGATTAAATTTCAAATAAAATAATCGCAGAAAATATCTTTAAAATATTGTGCTCTTTCTAGTGAAACCTTTTATGCAGCCAATAGGATGACTTTAAAATTTGCAATACATTCATTAGGTAGGGATAGTATATTATTCTGCTCTTTTTTTGGTTGTGAAGTATCACATAACTTTTAGGATAGCCAACTTCTTTGCTGTGAAAATAGCTAAACAGATCATTCAGCATGTATCCTTGGATGGGATGGGCTCTCTTTAGAGTTTAACAGACTTTTACAAATTTATATATGATGATGAATAAACCTTTGATGGGGAAAAAGATGTAGATGACAACTTGTTATGTTCAACATAACTTGCATCCCATTGAATTTAGTGAGGTTTACATTCCTGCAAATAGGCAGAGAACTATAGAATTTAAATTTGACCCAAGTGCTAAAAAGTCCAATACCTCATAATCTTGGAATTTGAAATACCAACTATTTATTATTTATGTGTTTATTTGTTTGTTTGTTTGTTTGTTTGTTTGTTTTATACCCCAGCAATCTCACTATCCCAAATGACTCAGGCGCTTACAATGGTATAAAAGCATAAATACAAAAAAAGCATTAAAATTAAGATTATCAGCAACTAAATAAAAAGTTTTTTTAAAAAAAACGAGCACGGATAGGACAGGGATCAACAATTGTCTCTCATTCATTCAGCCACCTCCAGCATAGTGTGCCTCCATTGGACACCCCCCCCCAAGCCAACTGCCAGAGCTAGGTTTTAGGGCTCTTCCAGAAAGTCTGAAGGGTAGAGGCAGATCTCACCTCAGGAGCTAAGGTGTTCCTGAGGGCAGGGACCATGGAAGAGAAGGCTCCTCTCCTTGATCCTACTAGTCAAAATTCCTTGGCTGGCAGAAGTGAAAAGAGGGTTTTTCTGCCAGCATGAGTGGGGAAGGCCAGTCCCATGAGGCAATGGTTCATCATCTTCTATATCAGTTACTAACTAAATTCTACTAGCTAAATAATAATTAACTGACTAAATTACTTCAGAAAGAATTGTGCTTTTTTCAAAATAAACCTTAATATCTTTTAAAGACCTTTTTTTTTCTTTTGTGCCAAAAATATGAGAAATCAATGTTTCACAATTAATGGAAGGAAAGAAATCTCCCTCATGCATTCCCTTTCAGACTATTAGGCTAAAGTCAGTTTAAAACAGTCGGAACAGCAGTATTCTTTTCTGCTTCCCACTAAATCAGCATCTTTTGATCCCACTGGTAAACAATGAATCTGGCAAAAAGACCATGCTTTTAATCTTCAGAGACAAAAGTCTCTCACATATGCAGCGTTATTATCTTCTGAGAGTTTATAAAGACTTTTCCTTCTTCTTTAATTTGGAGATTACGCAAATACATACCCTAACTCTCCACCTTCTTTCCGAACTGCGATTCAGTCTCCTTCAGGAAAAGGGAGTTAAATAAATTAACTTCTGTTCTCCCTGTGAAACATGACATTTCTCTTATATGTTTACTGCGAAATTAAATGGAATCCACAGAGCTTCTAAAAAGTCAATGAATCTTCAAGTAAATTCAGGACGACAAGTTCATGTTCTGCCCACAGCCAAAAGATTTTGCACATAGATGGATGCTTAATAGCACATGGTAGCACCTGGCTTTCCCTTCCTCCCACCATGCAATTGAACAAATGTGCACTTAGGTGTGATATCAAAGTGTTATAGAAAAATCCAATATCCTTGCTTAGCCCTCCTTTGAGTGCACATCTCTGCAATGCAGCGAACACCAATTAAACCCAAATATGCTATAAAATAACAATTAGGAGCCCAAGTACAAAATGTAATTAACCAGAATCTAATTAATCAAGCGACATTGCACCGAGAAGGAAAGGAAAAGTCTAGCCCAATAGCTACTGGGGAATATTTCATTTTAGCTGTTTGTTTGTTTGTTTGTTTGTTTGTTTGTTTGTTTGTGGGCAGCACAGTGGCTCAGGTTTGAGACCTGAGCACCACGTGATGGGGTGAGTTCCCGTCCTTGCCCCAGCTCCTACCAACCTAGCAGTTCGAAAACATGCAAATGGGTTTTTTTAGATAAATAGGTACCACTTCGGTGGAAAGGTAACTATGCTCCATGATGTCATGCTGGCCACATGACCACAGAAATATCTTTGGACAGTGCTGATTCAATGGCCTTGAAACAAAGATGATCACCACTACAGTTGGCAACGACTAGTGGAATAAAATTCACAGGGACTCCTTTTTTTTTGTTTATACCCCGCCTTTATTATTTTAACAAATAAATCCAGGCAGTGAACATATCCAACACAACTTCCTCCGATTTTCCCCACAACAAAATTTAAATTGGCACTGATTTGATTCAAGTTGGTGATTCAAAATCTGAAAATGATATATGTGATTGGAGGGCAACCAGATCCAATTTGAAACAAAGATTTGCCCATATTAAAATGTCTGAAGGTTTTTCATTTTTGGAAGAATGGAATGAAAATAGGGGCCTCCACGAGGGACGTACTGCAGACTGACTCTGCCCACTGCCAGGAGTTCAATCCTGACCAGCTCAAGGTTGACTCAGCCTTCCATCCTTCCGAGGTCAGTAAAATGAGGACCCAGATTGTTGGGGGCAATATGCAGACTCTGTAAACCATTTCGAGAGAGAGCTGTAAAGCTGTGAAGCAGTATATAAGTCTTAGTGCTATTGCTAAGTGCTATCTATAGACACTTCTGAAAGTACAGTAGCATTATTAATTATCCCTGGCACGTTTCATTAGAATACCTCCAAGTGTTTTACCATAACATTTTAAAAAAAACTCCAGTATTTCTTTGCAGGCATGATGAAAAGACAATACTTAGGGGACAATACTTAGGGGACTGGAGACTAAAACATATGAAGAACGGTTACAGGAACTGGGCATGGCTAGTCTAGTGAAGAGAAGGACCAGGGGAGACATGATAGCAGTCTTCCAATATTTGAGGGGCTGCCACAGAGAGGAAGGGGTCAAGCTATTTTCCAAGGCACCCGAAGGCCAGACAAGGAATAATGGATGGAAACTGATCAAGGAGAGATTCAACCTAGAAATAAGGAGAACAATCAACCAATGGAACAGCTTGCCTTTGGAAGTTGTTGGAGCTTCATCACTGAAGGCTTTCAAGAAAAGACTGGACTGCCATCTGTCAGAAATGTTGTAGGGTCTCCTGCTTGGGTGGGGGGTTGGACTAGATGACCTACAAGCAGGGGTGAAATGCTCCCGGTTTGGGCGTGCCTGCCAGTCGTCGGAGAGCCGGTAGCGATGGCAGCGCGAGGCGTCACCCACCCGCCCGGACGCTGCCATTTGGGTTCTTTTACCCTCTGCACATGTGCAGAACGCTTTGCGCATGCGCAGAGGTTAAAAGAACCCAAATGGCAGCATCCGGGCAGGTGGGTGACGCCTCGCGCTGCCATCACTACCGGCTCTCCGACGACCGGCAGGCACGCCCGAACCAGGAGCATTTCACCCCTGCCTACAAGGCCCCTTCCAACTCTGTTAATCTGTATCTGTATCAATACGAGAACCTTCAAACTTTCATGCAAAATATTGCAAATATCTTAGAAAGCAATCAACTGAACCAATACAGAAAGTAACCTATTGCAATATAAACACAGTCACATTTAAAATGCTTTTAAAAAAAAAAAAAGCTCGTGTTTATTCCTAGCTTTTCTGGCCTGGAAGGTTTGGCATGACAAATGACAAATGTCTTTATGGGCTGAACTTAATGTACTGGCTCCGATCACTGATTTCTGAGATCAAAAGAGTTGGCAGTTACTTTGCAAATTTGAACCCTTCCTCTCAGGAAAGACTTGGTGAAATAAAAGCTATGGCTTGGTGGTTATCTTTCCTCTACTTTGAAGGCAGGAAGTATTAACCCAGCACCCATCCATTTGTGGTCAGGAGATTTAAATCTTTCCCAGATGTTTCTAGAGGCCTGTGTGGATGACCTTGGGGGATGAGGGAAAGAGATGTTGCCTAGGAAACAATCAGACAAGAGAGGCAGGAGCCCCCAGTGGTTTAACAGTCAGAGGAAGAAACTTAGGAAGGACTCACCCTAGTGGATCAAGTTGTTAAAAGTACTGGTGGGAAGTTTGTACCTTCAGACGTGCAAGATTCTGTTAATGTAGCTTGTTACCTTCAATGTGTGAAATTTTGCATTTTATAAAATGCTGAGGAAATCTATAGAATGCCAAAAATAGCACTAGCAATAGCACTTAGACTTATATACCGCTTCACAGTGCTTTACAGCCCTCTCTAAGCAGTTTACAGAGTCAGCATATTGCCCCCAACAATCTGGGTCCTCATTTCACCCATCTCGGAAGGATGGAAGGCTGAGTCAACCTTGAGCCTGGTGGGATTTGAACTGCCAAGTTGCAGGCAGTCAGCAGATGTAGCCTGCAGTACTCACTCTAATCACTGCGCGACCACGACTCAGTGGGATGTCAAAGTATGAAACGCTTAATATATCACACATTTCCTAGGCATTCTGTGCAATGCTGAAAGACAAGCCAGCAAAGTATAAAATACTCCCACAAAAGTGCCATTCTAGAATTCTTTATTGGCCAAGTGTGATTGGACACACAAGGAATTTATCTTTGGTGCATATGCTCTCAGTGTACATAAAAAGAAAAGATACATTCGTCAACAATCATAAGGTACAACACTTAATGATAGTCATAGGGTACAAATAAGCAATCAAATCATGCTAGGAAACAATCAATATAAATCGTAAGGATACAAGCAACAAGTTATAGTCATACAGTCATACAGTCATAAGTGGGAGGAGATGGGTGATGGGAACGATGAGAAGATTAATAGTAGTGCAGACTTAGTGAATAGTTTGACAGTGTTGAGGGAATTATTTGTTTAGCAGAGTGATGGCGTTCGGGGAAAAACTGTTCTTATGTCTAGTTGTTCTGGTATGCAGTGCTCTATAGCGTCATTTTGAGGTTAGAAGTTAAAACAATTTATGTCCAGGATACGAGGGGTCTGTAAATATTTTCACAGTCCTCTTTTTGACTCGTGCAGTATACAGGTCCTCAATGGAAGGCAGGTTGGTAACAATTGTTTTTTCTGCAGTTCTAATTATCCTCTGAAGTCTGTGTCTGTCTTGTTGGGTTGCAGAACCAAACTAGACAGTTATAGAGGTGCAGATGACAGACTCAATAATTCTAGCCTTCCTTGTTGCAACAAATAGGTCAATACTGGTCTTTTTCTCTTGCTTTTTGTTTTTCAATTACTAAGTCCTGCATTTAACCCTAACCATAATCCTTTTCATGACTTTCTTTTCATACTTTGCCTAAATAATTCTTGTCATTCTGCATAATTCCTAGGCATTGTATACAATGCCTAGGGAAAGTATATAGCATATTAAAATAACACAGATAGTTCATAGTTGTTGTGGCTTGCCCCCATCCCGTGCAGCTGCTCATGGATCCGGATGACCAGGAACAGACCATAGGGTGGCAAGAGCGGTCTGTAGCTCCGGCACCGGAGTCCGAGACCGAAGAGGAAGCAGGGCCAGAGGATGATGCTCAATCAGGGCCTTCTGCACCTCCTCAGCAGGAGTTCAGTGACTCCAGTGAAGAGGAGGAGCCTCTGATTGATGCCAGAGCACGCAGCTAGCCGGCAAGAGTGGCTGTGTAGAAGGAGG
>QLTV01004101.1:1979387-1990469 GCA_003457575.1 Thermophis baileyi | reverse complement strand
AGGTAAACTTGCAGGCAGAGCGGCCACGCCCCAAGACTATATAAGGTTGGCTCACACCGCACACTCTTGCTGGAGACAATTGTTGGTATTCACCTTGGCTGCTGTTTGAACTTTGTTCCTATCAGTTGGATTGACTCCAGTCCAGGCTCTTGGCCAACTCCAGCAATTAATTGTATTTGATGGACTTAATGACCTGCTTGTGTCTTTCATATTTGGAATCCCGGCCAAAGTGTTCTGTGCTTGAAGACAAACACTTTGGCAAAGAATTAGTATTCACTTTAATACTAAGCAGTTATTAGTAGTAAAGCCTTTTTTGTTTTGCAAAAAACAGTGTGTGTGTGTGTCGCTTTCTGGGGGTTTGCCGCACTGGGTCACAACAATAGTTTTCCTAAAAATGTCACACACACTGTAGATTTCCTAGGCATTCTATACAATGTCATCTTTTCACACATTACCAATAACAGCCTTACTATAAAGTAGAATTAGCTCATCTAGTTGTTTACTCTGTCTGGTTTACCTGGAGAGGACTGGCAAGTTTAAACATAAGGCCAGCCTAGAGACTATATGCAGTTTGATGAGATCTCAGTTGAGCCCCTAATAGTGTTGACTGAGCAGAAGAGAACATTTCATTAACAGAAGAGAGCAAAGTTAAGACTTATGGCTATCTGCAATGAGATGTATCACTGCATAATGTTGACTTATCACTCCGAAGACTTGCATAAGGCAAAGAGTTAATGAGCTTTAAACGGAGCTGCTGGCTACCCATTTCAGGGCCAGAGAATCCATCCCACCACTTAGTGTCCCCAATTCCACTGGGTCCTTCATTCAATATGACATTGAAATTGCAACTTGCATACTGCTTAAGATTGCCAGATCTGCACTGCAAAGATCTGTACGATAGTAGAAGGCAGTAAAAAGGTATAGGAAACAGTGGTGGGATTCAATTTTTTTTACTGTATATACTGTAAAATCTCCATTCCCACCAGAGGTGGGTTCCTCCCGGTTCAGACCAGTTCACCAGAACTGGTAGCGACCCGCTGGTGATGTCACGATGACATCACGGATCCGGTTTGGTCAGTGCCGGTCCGTGGGCGCAGCCATCTTTTTCTTTGAATTTTTTTTTATTTATTTATTTGAATATTTTTTTTTTTAGTTTTTTTTTTTCTTCTGCATATGCTCAGAAGCTGAGTTTCCGGCACTGCGCATGCATCGCCATCTTGTTTTCGGCGTGGGTTTTTTTTAAAAAAAAAATTATTTTTTTGCACTGCGCATGCGTGCGCGCACCCGCGAGGCGTGGCCACGCAGCGCGGGAGGAAGCGAACTGGCAGCGAGGTAAGTTAGAACTCACCCCTGATTCCCACCCCACTCCAGGGGAAGGATACTGCAAAATCTCCATTCCCTCCCCACTCCAGGGGAAGGTTACTGCAAAATCCCCATTTCCTCCCGATCAGCTGGGACTCGGGAGGCAGAGCATAGATGGGGGCGGGGCCAGTCAGAGATGGTATTTACCAGTTCTCCGAACTACTCAAAATTTCTGCTACCGGTTCTCCAGAACTGGTCAGAACCTGCTGAAACCCACCTCTGATAGGAAAGTACCGCTCTTTTTTTGCTATCCTGTGGTCTGAATTTTTGTACTCATCTCATAATTCTAATAATGTGTGTAACAATCTAGAAATAATAGAAAAGCCATCCATCTGAAAAAGTGCTTTGAAAACTCTTGATTCAGATTTGCCCTTTCGAAGCAAATTCCCACACTTTGATATGCATATCTGTTTCAGTGGGGTGGGGTGATCAAAGCTTTGCCAAATCAAAAACTTCTTTCAAAGCTTTGCACGGTGTTACTAATGAATGTCTAGAAAAGGTAGGTTTGCTTTTACGTTAAAAAAAATGTAACAAGAAGAAAACAAAAGAAAGATCTACTGAAAGGGGATCCTAAAGACTCCGTGACAAGGTCCAAAGTAAAATCTCCTACAACCTAAGCTCAATTTTTTCAAGTCAAACATGTGGTTATCTTGGAAATAACAGAAGCAGCTTGCCTTTGCTTTCTTCCAGGATGTTTTTTTCCCCCAACTTTTCAACTGTATTGTGCCCCCACATCTTCATCAGGTCCTTGATTGCCATGGTGTCCATGAACTCCTAGACCAGGGGTGTCCAACTCAAGGCCCAGGGGCCAGATCCGGCCCACGGGGTGCTTAGACCTGGCCCACAGGGCCCCCCTGGAAATAGTGAAGGACCGGCCTGCGGTGCCTCTGCCAGCAAAAACGGAGCTCGGGAGGGCTGCGCGCAGCCCTCCCGAGTTCCATTTTCACTGGCAGAGGGTTGCAGGAGGCCATCCCAGCTGAAAACAGAGCTCACAAGGGCAACATGTGGCCCCCCGAGCTCCATTTTCATTGGCAGAGGGTTGTAGAAGGCCGTCGCAGCTGAAAACGGAGCTCGGGAGCCCGTTTTCGCTGGCAGAGCACTTGGGCCACCACAGGTGCACCCCCCAACACAAGTGACATCATGCTGGCCATGCCCACCCTGGTCCACCCGAGGTCAAACACAAACCTGATGCGGCCCTCAATTAAATTGAATTTGACACCCCTGTCCTAGACCATCTCTGATTCCATACCCAAAAAAGTCTGGGAAACTGAACCGCCAGTCAGGGAAGCTGCCACATAGCAGGGATGCTGGTATAAGGGCAGCAATCCCACCTGATTTTAGGATTGCAAGTAAGCCCAAAAGAAGATGCAATGTCTATGAAAAGTTGCACTCCAAAATTACCTTTTCTTCTTCAAATCAATATTGTTTCATAGCTCTGATCTGGAATGCTTGTGTTAGGAAAGGTTATGTCAAGCAAACAGAGCTTGGCCAGTGATTTTTCTAGTTTATAGAACATTGATCGAAGGAACAAAATAGATAAATAACTGGATATATGCAATAATGCCATAGATTACACTGCCTGTTCACACAGAAGACAACATTAGTTGGAATGAAGCATCTAGAACAAAGTTCCAAGAAGCGCCCATCCAAGACCAGTTTACATACTAAGTTATAAAAAGAAAAATATTTAAAATCCACCTTTTTAAGATAAAAATAAAGAGGAGGAGGAGGAGGAGGAGGAGGAGGAGGAGGAGGAGGAGGAGGAGGAGGAAGAAGAAGAAGAAGAAGAAGAAGAAGAAGAAGAAGAAGAAGAAGAAGAAGAAGAAGAAGAAGAAGAAGAAGAAGAAGAAGAAGAAGAAGAAGAAGAAGAAGAAGAAGAAGAAGAAGAAGAAGAAGAAGAAGAAGAAGAAGAAGAAGAAGAAGCATTTTATTTCTATTCACTGCTAAGGGTCTCTGGGCAGTTAGGAGGTTTCTGTCCCCTTTCCAATTCTGCAAATAGAAGAAAGAGAGAAAGCACTCAACATGAATTACTTTCAATGCTTTCAATGTGTCCCATAAATTTTGCAGCGTAGTGGGTTGTTTTTTATTCTCTTTAAGAAATAGTATTAATTCTTTCCCAATCATTTGTAGATATTCATTTTCTTGCAAGATTTGCGTGTTTAGTGTCCATCTCCTGGTTCTCTTTTTCCTACCTCGCCATGTTATTACTAGCGGGTTGTGATCTGCCCAAATGTTCGGGGCTATCTCTACTTTATCTATGTTCTTACTTAGTTCACCATTTGCCCATATCATATCTATCCTTGAATACGATTTGTGCGGGTTTGAATAAAATGTAAACTGTTTTTCTTTGGGGTGTAGTGTTCTCCACACATCTACTATATTGAGTTCCTCTACCATTTCAAAAAATGTTCTTGGTAATACAGTTCTTTTTGTTTGTTTCCCCTTATCACTAATATAGTCCTTTTTAAGATCTATTATTCCATTATAGTCGCCCACTATACATACATTTTTATACCCTGTCTTTATTATTTCTTTGTGGGTTTTCCTATAAAATTCTTTTTGGTTCTTATTGGGGGCATATACTGTATATTAACCAAGAGCACTGTAATATTACAAATTTTAATTTCAATCATTAGCAGTCTTCCTTTGGAATCTACATGGATTTCTTTGGTTTTAATATCTTTTTTAGTATATATCACGACTCCTCTTTTTTTCTTATCTGCTAATGATGCATGGAGGTCTCCTAATTTTTGGTATTCTAGATATTTTTGATCTTGCTTTTTAATGTGTGTTTCTTGAAGGCAAATGATATCTGTTTTTTGTTTAACTAGCTTCGCAAATATTTTTTTCCTTTTCCCTGCATTGTTTAATCCTTTCACATGTATTGATATCAGTTTATTTTCTGTTTGCATTTCCTACCTCCTTGTAAGTTCTTAGTTTTTACTTGTTTTTGCGGCTCTCTGTGTTCTAGTTCTAATTCCTTCTACCTGCTTAGGGGGTTCTTTAAGTTCTTTAGTGCTTCCTTTCCTTTCCTCTTCTTCAGTTTCCTGTTTTTCTTCTTGACTCATCGGTTCCAACCTCTCTCCGCTGTCTGATTCTTCCTCCATCCCTATTAATTGATCATATGTCTCTTGAGCTATCTCTAAATTGTCCACCTTAATTCTCCTACCTTCCCAAGTTATTATCATCCCTTACAAAACACAGGGACTAGGTTTACGCAACACAGAAAGCCAGAAGCAAACAAGCTATGATATAGCTTAATAGAATGTCTGAACCCAGTCAGTGGCTGCATTCCGAGTGTTTATAATATTTATCCATCAATAGTAGGGAAACCAGCAGTCAAGAAATATGCAGAGTAACAGAATAAGAGAATTGGAAGGGACCTTGGAGGTCTTATAGTCCAACCCCCTGCTCAAGCAGGAAACCCTATATCATTTCAAACAAATGGCTTTCCAAACTCATTTTAAAAACCTCCAGTGTTGGAGCGCCCACAACTTCTGGAGGCAAGCTGTTCCACTGATTAATTGTTCTAACTCTTTCATTGTTTTATGCTGCTATAGCAATAGCAATAGCACTTAGACTTATATACCGCTTCATAGTGCTTTACAGCCCTCTCTAAGCGGTTTACAGAGTTAGCATATTGCCCCCAACAATCTGGTCCTCATTTTACCCACCTCAGAAGGATGGAAGGCTGAGTCAACCTTGAGCCGGTGAGATTTGAACCGCCGAACTGCAGCTAGCAGTCAGCTGAAGTAGCCTGCAGTGCTGCACTCTAACCACTGTGCCACCTCGGCTCATTATGACTAGCATTTGGTAGAGCAGCCATGAAAGTCTTGAAAAACATATGTTATGCTTACAAAGATCCAAATTGTGCAAGCCATCGTTTTATTTTATTTATTTGTCAAATAGTACAAGGTAGCAAGTATAAGTATGAACATAAACATGAATGAAGGAAATGAATACAAATAAATGGGGACAGTAAGACAGGGATGGTAGGCACGCTGGTGCGCTTATGCACGCCCCCTTTACGGACCTCTTAGGAATGGGGTGAGGTCCACGATAGACAGTTTAAGGTTGAAGTTGTGAGGGTTTGAGAATGTAACAACAGAGTCAGGTAAAGCATTCCAGGCGTTGACCACTCTGTTGCTGATATCGTATTTTCTGCAGTCGAGTTTGGAGCAGTTTACCTTGAGTTTGTATCGATTGTTTGCCCATGTATTATTGCAGTTGAAACTGAAGAAGTCGTTGACAGGTAAGACGTTGAAGCAGACAATTTTGTGTACTATGCTTAGATCAGACCGCAGGCGGCGCAGTTCCAGATTTTCCAGGCCCAAAATTTCAAGCCTGGTGGCATAAGGGATTCTATTGTGAGTATCATGTTATTCACTGTGACATTCCGTGGAAGTGAAAATTCGACTTTAAAGAAGCTGGATAGGAAGTGTATTGATGCTTTCAAACTTGGTAAGTTTCGGCTCTCTGGAGAAGGTTCTAATGTTGGGAAAGATGGAAGGAAAGAGAAGAGGAAGATGACCAGCAGCAAGGGGGATGGACTTAGTTACAGTGGCTGTGGATGTACTGTTGGAATACTTGAAGGACTAGGTTAAGGGCAGATTATCATGGAGAAAAATCTATCTGTGTGGTCACAGTAAGTCAAGAATGACTTAATGGCACACAATCAGTTAATCAATCAGTCAATCAAGGTATATTTACCAAGATTCAAAAAACACCTATGCTCAGTTTACATAATGGTCAGCAAGAAAGAAAATCTTACACTAGGTTTTTAATTGACTTGATTGTGTAAGCAACAAACAATCTCTCTTCCTGCTACCCAGCATATTTCAGAAGTCAAAGCCAGGGCAGAAAGTAAGGGGGGGGGGAACCCAGGGGAAAAAATGAATTGCTGCTTTTTCTTTTAAAAGCTGAGAGAAGATGGAGATAAGACAAAAAGGAATAAAAAGATGAGAGGGTGAGAAAAATATTAGATTCTGCAGTTATGACTAGAGTGACAAGAAGATTGCAAAGAACTTCCAATTTCCTTTTCCCTCTTCCCATTCAAACTTGTTGGAACTACGGTTAAGATAACAAAAAAGTATCAAAAGAAGCAAGAGGATGGAACCGTGAACCTAAGAGGTCTTCAAATCATTTTTCTTAAGCAATTGAAAGCAGTAGAAGGGGCACTCCAGAAACACAAGGGGCATTTCAGGAGAATTTTAGAACTTGTCAATAAGGATTAGCTTGTTAAATAAATAATTGGGTGCACATTGGGTGGTATAATAATTGCATAAGCTTTTAAGATGAGCTGAAAGACATTTGGGAATCCAGCCATTGCTAATAATAATAAACAAGTCTGTCACAGTAATACCAGAAATCTTAATCAGTTCATCAGCTGATTAATTGTTGACATTTGCATAGGAAATGCATTCATTGTTTTAAATGCAAAATGACATTTTGATCTGCAACGCTAACCAACCTGGGAGTGATCCCAGCAGAAGTTAGTGGCACTTATAAAAAGTGCATAGGATGATGCTGTAAATATATTCATTTTTTTAAAGGGAACGTGAAAAAGAATGCTCCATTGCCTACATCAGTGGTTCTCAACCTTTTCTTCCCCACAGACCCCCTTTTAAATACCTTTTGTGGGGTGGGGCAAGACTTAACTCAAGATTTAAATCATAACATTTCTTCAAGCCTTCACGGACTCCCTGTTGACAACATTGCGGCCCCCAGAGGTCTGCGGACCACAGACTGAGAACCACTGGACTAAGCACCCTCCCTTCTTTTTCAAGATAAATAAATAAATATCTGGGACAGAAAGATTTTTAAAATTGTTTACCGCAGAAATATTTCCAGCCCATGAGTTGAGCATCTTCTTATTCCCACAGTATCTGAATCTTGAGAAAGAAAACCGTGTATATCTTTGCTTCAGACACACAATTCTGAAAGCGCTTAGTTACAGCACCGCTTCAAACATGTCATCCTTTAATTTCCCTCCAACCGAGCAAAAAGCTAACATAAAAACGACATCTTTCTTCTTTCACATCACAATTGTTAGCCTCCTGTTAAGCCCAAAGAGTCACGTTTCTGCTCTGCTGCATACAGGAGAGGCTACGGAAGCATTTGGTAGGGTGTAGAGTTTTTGTTTTGTTTTTGTTTTTTGCAATTTTTACTCAAGGCAGGTTCTGACTCCCAAAGCTGTCCATCATTAGGGAAGAACAAAGCATTCTCTCAAGGGGACTGAATTTTCTATTAAGAATGAGATTAAAATCTTCACCTCCGCTATCTAGCGATAAGGAGGGGGAGGCAGATCCAGGGGATTTGAAAGGCAAAACAAAAGGGAAAGATCCTCAGTATGAACTTGACTCTTGTTATCTACAGAGAGACTACATACAGAAGAAATTCAGAATGAGATAAATTGTATTTCTTACAACCATACAGAGATGGTTGATCATTGCCTTTTTCTGAGATATTTATCCATTCCCTGGTTTAACCAATAGTCCTTGTGTTTTGCTAGTGATTTCCCATTAAGGTTTTAAACAGGTCCAAGTATATTTATCTATTTTAGAATCAGCTGATCAGATACTGCTGTCAACCCAAGATAAAGACTATTGAATAGTGCTCCACAGTTCAATTAAGCAACCATTGCATATGGCAAAAGTGCAGAGCCTCTGGGTGCTGAGCTCCCTATATAGAACCAGTGCAGTCTAGCATTCCCATGGCCATCAACAACTCTCCAAACTCTTTCTGATGGCTCCAATCAGAGGTGGGTTTCAGCAGGTTCTGACCAGTTCTGCAGAACCGGTAGCGGAAATTTTGAGTAGTTTGGAGAACCGGTAAATACCACCTCTGACTGGCCCTGCCCCCATCTATTCTCTGCCTCCCGAGTCCCAGCTGCTCGGGAGGAAATGGGGATTTTGCAGTAACCTTCCCCTGGAGTGGGGTGGGAATGGAGATTTTACAGTATCCTTCCCCTGTCACGCCCATCAAGCCACGCCCACCACACCACGCCCACGTAGGGAGGGAATGGAGATTTTCCAGTATCCTTCCCCTGCCATGCCCACCAAGCCACGCCCACCAAGCCAAGCCACGCCCACCACACCACGCCCACAGAACCGGTAGTAAAAAAAATTTGAATCCCACCATTGGCTCCAATGTCCTACCAGCGAATGCCAAAGAAATTCAGTGGCCAAGCTTCCAGTCAATTTGAGGCAGGCAATGCACCGTTATGGTGCATTGCAATTTGCACAACTGGATTGTAAAGTGTCAAATGAGTGAACTCAGTTCTAAAAAGGTAAAGAGATTTGCCCTCACTCCCACAGCTCTCTGAAAAATATCAACTTCACCCAATGGGCCCCTTAGACTATCAAAAGGTTGGTATATGGAGATGTATGGTGCCATGTAGGGCACAGACAAAGAGAAAAAGAGCTGTGCTTAGAGCAGGAAGTGGCTATCACTAAAGTAAAAAGCATATCTTTCTAATCCCTCCGCCTTTTTTTCCCTTAAAGTGATTTTTTTTTCATTGTCATCTTATTGTTGACACCTGGGGGGGCGGGGAGTTGAAGAACACACAAGGAGGCCTTCAGATTCACAACCACAATTTCCCTTCCTCCCTTTCTGATAGACTTATATATGGCTTCTGTGGTAAAACACACAATACTTCAATACTCCCCTCCACAGCTGCAATTTTATGCTTTATGCTGCTTATAATTACCAATAACAAAAATAGCTTATTCATGCTCTTTCTATAAAGAGAAAAAGAGCCTGAATAATTACAGCTTCTCTTGAAATCATAACCCATAAAACACTAGCTACAAGAATAACATGGCTTCCACTGTCTCAGAAATAAGTAATATTTGGTCATAGGGGAAAATAATATTTTTTTTAAAAAAAAATCACAATATTAAGAATACAAATATTCAGGACAATATTAAACCTCAAGGAAGGTAGCTCAACTGTAGAGAATGAGGGAAATGACTTTGAGGTAAATAGGCAAGAACCATTGTAGACTCAGGCAGATTCCTCATTCATTCAGACAACTGGGTCTTTCTGAAAGGGCCAGTCTAATCTCAGGTGGATGATGTTATAAAAGCCAGCAACTGAAGGAAGACACGTTTACTGTGAGAATCCAGCCATCATAAAAGGTGTTTCTCTGTGTCTGTTCAGTATCAGATATATGGCGGATAGAATGATAGTTGTAGCACTGGTTTGTGGTCCTTCCTCATTCCCACACGTGCTTTCAATACTTTACTCTGTTGGTTTTTTTCTCCCTTTAATCTGCCCTGAAGATGAATAGGCAAAAAGAAAATTGTTTACAAATATATTAGTAAGAAGAAAGAAACCCTAGGCCAAATTAGGACTTAGCAATCACAGAAGTTGATTTTCGATTCCAACTCGAATTCCACAAAACAGTTGCCGGCCCTTACATCCCATCATCATCATCTTTTCTCTCCTTTTTGACAAAAATTGCCAGACTATGGAACAGTGTATCATCATCCAATCATCATATGGTCAGGTGACCATTGAAAATGTAATAGTAGAGAGAAGACGACGAGGGCAGTGACAAGAATGATCATGCTGATAACAGCTCCAAAGTAGACTCTGACAAATGTTCTGTATATATATTTCCTGATGGAACATTTCTTTTTTTTTTCCAGTCCAACTTGCAGAATTGTCTTATGAGGAAGAAATGGCTAATGAGGAATTGGGAGTTGAATGTTTTCTGATACATAGGCTATCAAAGAAAAGCTTAGAACTGAATCTTTCTCTCTGACCATCTAACCTTTTGTGTAGAAGGAATCTTCTCTTTAATAAGAAGAATTAGTTTCCCTTACTCTTTAACACAGTTTGCTTTCCATAAATAGAAAAATAAGCTCAGGCTGTCCTTGATTCTAATTGCAGCTGAAAACTTTCATATATTTTTTATAAGATTTTGGAATATCATACTCTCCTTCCTATTACAAGAAGTAACTATGACAGGGAGAATTAATAGACATCCAGTACATCATTTCATATTACTCTTAACATAGTCATCACTAATAAAGGAATTATAGCTAGTAATGTACATTGGCAGCCAGTTTCCTCAACATCTCTGAGTATGTGTGGCTCCTGGATATTTAAGGTGCAGCATCAGGTAGAGGGAGTGTGGGGAAAAATCCCACATTTATTTCCCATTAAGCAGCTCAAAAATAACTTAGTAGTTTTTCCACCCCATTTCTCCAACTTCATTTTTTATTTTCAAAAGTAGAGTTATCATGCTGTTTTGGGTTTGTATGATTTTTTCCCCCAAAAGAAACATGCAAGGACTTTTTTATATATGTATATGTTTGTATGCTAGGAACAACACTTTTCCAATTAATAAGCCAAGCCAAAGTGTGGGTATTTACTGGCTTTCATGTTGGCCAAATATTTTCATTATGTTTAATATTATCTGCCTATCTGTCTAACTATCCATCTATTATAAATGGGCAGCCTCTATCTGTCTGTCTGTGTCTGTCTGTCTGTCTTCTATCTATCTATCTATCTATCTATCGATCTATCTATCTATCATCTATCTATCTATTTATCTATCTATCTATCTATCTAGCTATCTATCTATCTATCTATCTATCTATCTATCTATCTATCTGGGTGGCTGTCTGTCTGTCTGTCTGTCTGTCTGACTAGCTATCTGTCTGTCTGCCTGCCTGCCTGCCTGCCTGCCTGCCTGCCTCTGTCTATCTGTCT
>QLTV01004101.1:1946296-1956787 GCA_003457575.1 Thermophis baileyi | reverse complement strand
CCCAGCTACCCCCTGAGATCCGGGCCGCCCCCACACTGCTGGCCTTCCGGAAAGCAGTGAAGACCTGGCTCTTCCGGCAGGCTTGGGGCCGTTGATCTCGCCTCTGTAATTGGCGAGGTCCGGCCATGTAACGGTATGCATGAGTTTTTAACTGTTTTTAATTGTTTTTATTATGGTTTTTTTTTTTTTTTAACGGTTTTTTATATTGTTGTTAGCCGCCCAGCCCAGCTACCCCCTGAGATCCGGGCCGCCCCCACACTGCTGGCCTTCCGGAAAGCAGTGAAGACCTGGCTCTTCCGGCAGGCTTGGGGCCGTTGATCTCGCCTCTGTAATTGGCGAGGTCCGGCCATGTAACGGTATGCATGAGTTTTTAACTGTTTTTAATTGTTTTTATTATGGTTTTTTTTTTTTTTTAACGGTTTTTTATATTGTTGTGAGCCGCCCAGAGTCCCTTGGGAGTTGGGCGGCATACAAATTTAATAAATAAATAAATAAAATTATTCACCATGCCAGATTTCCCCCCATCTTGTCTATGAAATACAGTTTGTCAGTCTTATAAGGCTTCCCAAATATTCTTTCTTTCTCATTTTGGTGAAAATAGCAATAGCACTCAGATTTATATATCACTTTACAGTGCTTTACAGCCCTCTCTAAGCGGTTTACAGAGTCAGCATATTGTCCCCAACAATTTGGTTCCTCATTTTACCCACCTCGGAAGGATGGAAGGCTGAGTCAACCTTGAGCCTGGTGAGATATGAACTGCCAAATTGCAGGCAGCCAGCAGTCAGCAGAAGTAGCCTGCAGTACTGCACTCTAACCACTGTGCCACTGAGGCTCACCAAAAATCATTCCCAAATCTAGCAAGTACCTCAGAGGTTCAGCAATTGGCACACTAAACTAATTCTACATCAAAAGTATTCACTTATGTTTCATGGCAACATTTCTCCAGCCCCAACATTCCACCTTCAACAAGTTCTTATGCTAACTAAATTAAATCTCATGATGAAAAATATGAGAACCTCTTATTTGTAGCTGTGGTTAAAAAAAAAAGAGTTTAATTTAGGCCTGCTGATAGTGATAGCCTGTATTAAGTAATTGTGGAAGAGCTCCTTCTGAGATCTGCCACATTCTTCAAATGCAGGTGACATTTTTAATCAGGCACATTACCTAACTACTTCCATATATTTTATTTGTAGCTGTAGAGATGGACTATAATGGTCTACAGCATAATAATAAATGAAGAAGAGAAGTGCCAAATGATTCTCTGGAAACAGTAGGTTACCACTATAGAAAATTTACTCATCACACCTGTGAACTCTCTATTTACAAATTACTTCTGTGTGAATGTGTGCCTACAGAGAGGTGAGATTGCTTATGTAGGCTTGCAGGGTGCAATCCAGCAAATATGAGAGACAGAGAGAGAAAGAGAGAGAATTTCCCATCACTACAAATTAAGAGAAAATGTGATGCTTGGTATCACCAATTTATCTCCAAGGCATAAACCCTTTCTAAAACAGATAGGTGTCCTGTAAAGCCAGATTCATTCTTGGCTTAAATCCATGGATATCACACAAACAGACCCTTTGTGACAGCAGTAATTTCATTCTGCTGAGGCAACTTGACCTTCTTCCTCTGAGGTAATTGACATGCCAAGTTATATGAGCCGTAGAATTCATTTCTTGTAAATGGTTGACATTCCATTCAAAAGCCCAGCCTACTGAGTGGGTCTCTTTAAGACCCAACCTTTTCGCCAGAGATGTTTCACCTTGGATAGCAGTCCAGTTGAAGGATCATATAAACACTCCTATGTTGTGTACCCACAGATACTTTACCTTTTCCAACTGATACTATGTAAACAAAAATAAGTATCTGCTAAAAGAAAAAAAATGATTTCATTCATGTACTTTTGATATCTACATTTAAAATGTCTTGTTTTCAATTGCTTGGAAGTTACTGCTATAATGTTTTTTTTTTCAACTGGTTAATGAAATTGTACATAATAGGCTTTAGCATTTTTGTCATTCCAAAGCTTTGAAGAACTTACAAGAACATTCAGTTTCATTCTAAGCCTTCAATGAAGAACTATACTCCCTTTATCCCTTCCCCTTCTTAAACTTAAAAAAAAAAAGTGAAGAAATGAATTTAACAGCTAGGAAGATTGGCAAAGACGAGCTTACACAGCAATTTGATTCTGTCTGTCCAGTGTAGGTTTCCAAGCTTGCTGGAAAATCATAATTTATTTTGGCTCAGGTCACAAAGTTGGTGGGGGGGACTGAATTTCAGGAATTTGGGTTTCATCCCTCAACCCTACTCTTGTTCTCAAATTGACTGATACCGTAACTTCATTTTTCAAATAGAATATCTGGTGATTCTGTCCAGATCTGCAATCTTTTCTTCCCTACAGACACCATTGTACATGTTCATGTGATGGTCCATTCATGTTTTTTTTAAAAACAAACTCTTGCAAGATTCCAAATAAGTTTCAAAATCTCATTGGAGTAAATAAACATCTTCTTGCAAGATCATAAGGCAGGGGTGTCAAACTCAAGGCCTGGGGGCCAGATCTGGCCCGCGGGGTGCTTAGATCTGGCCCGCGGGGCCGCCCTGGAAACAGTGAAGGACCGGCCCACGGTGCCTCTGTTTTCCTGCGGGCGGCCCTCCCAAACTCTGTTTTCGCTGGCAGAGGATTGCAGGAGGCTGTCGCAGGTGAAAATGGAGCTCGGGAGCCCGTTTTTGCTGGCAGAGCGCTCGGGCCACCACAGGCGCCCCCAACACGAGTGATGTTGAGCTGGCCATGCCCACCCTGGCCACCCAAGGTCAAACACAACCCTGATGCGGCCCTCAATGAAATTGAGTTTGACACCCCTGTCATAAGGCTTTGGGTATGTATGTGTGACTGTGTGTCCATGTATCTTCCATAAGATATTTCCTGAGGCTAGTCCCTTCTAGGCTTTTAGGCTTTTATTTCCATAATTCCTAGCCAGCATTTCGAAGTAGAATCTATGGGACTTGTAATCTAACAATTCCCTGTCTGGGGAACTACCCACAAGGGATAAAATCTCTCTTAGTGGGGTTGATAGGAATAGCAATAGCACTTAGACTTATATACCGCTTTACAGTGCTTTACAGCCCTCTCTAAGCGGTTCACAGAGTCAGCCTATTGCCCCCAACAATCTGGGTCCTCATTTTACCCACCTCGGAAGGATGGAAGGCTGAGTCAACTTTGAGCCGGTGAGATTTGAACTGCCGAACTGCAGCTAGCAGTCAGCTGAAGTAGCCTGCAGTACTGCACTCTAACCACTGCGCCACCTGATGTTTATCCAATAACTGATTGACACAACATTTGCATTTATTTTCAGTGACTCCTGTAGCTTTTCAACATACTTAAAGAGCATTGTTTTAAATATTTATTTTGAAAACAGATTTCATTGATTTGCCTCTAATTTTTTTTAAGGAGATAATCCCCTCTCTCTTTCTCACTGATGTCACTTTAGAGCAATAGTTCTTATGCACCTCTTTACCTTTGCAACGTGTCAGTTACCAGCGCCCATAGCTTTTAAAACTGAGTTGGTGTTAGATATGCCCACAATTAGTGACAATGAAAAAATAATCTCTCGTTGAAAAGATTTTGTTCCTCGTAAGTAGAATTAGCCAGAATGGCCAGACATTTCACCCACTAAGAGGAATAATCAATAGTTTTCTATTCTCCTTTCTCTTTGCTATACACACCAGACCTTGCTTTCAGTGCTTGAGTGCACTGGTAACTCCCATTGATTTTATGCTTAAATCTCAAGGAATATATACATCTTTGTAGAGATAATGGCACTCTTGGGAAAATAGCAAACGGGACATATAAATTATTAAACATTCATATATTTGATATCAGGATTTAATTATTCTTATAGCCTAGGCATCCATTCCTACGTATAAAAAAAATATCTGAACGTATTGAGAATTTTTACATTTGAGATCCCGCATCAGATCGCTGAAATGTAATCCGGTCAGTGAGTTCTCGTTCAAGATTTCATGCAGAATTTTGTTTGTAATCTCAGAACAGAGGTGGGTTCCTCCCGGTTCGGACCGGTTCGCCCAAACCGGTAGCAACCCGCTGGTGATGTCACAATGATGTCACGGATCCAGTTCAGTCGGTGCCGGTCCGTGAGCACCGCCATATTTTTTTTTATTTTTATTTTTTGAAATTTTTTTGAATTTTTTTTTCTTATGCCCATGCGCAGAAGCCGAGTTTCCGGCACTGCGCATGCATCTGTTTTTTGGGTTTTTGCACTGCGCATGCCACTGCGCACCCACGAGGCGCAGCCACGCGGCGTGGGAGGAAGCGAACCGGCAGCGAGGTAAGTTAGAACCCACCCCTGTCTCAGAAGTATTATTCACTAAAAAAAAAACCACAACAAATGACTGGATGCTATTGACAACTGCTGTTTTAGTACATAAGTTGTAATTTCATCTTTGGATCATTGAAAGTCCTCCTTAGCTATCACCATCATTTCCACCAGAAGTTTCCTGTATGACATTAATAGAGTATATGAAAACAGAAGTCTAGAATCATTCCTATAAAGTAAAAGCAATGTTGATTAAGTTCCATACCAAACATACCAAATTGTGAAACTCACCCCCTCTATTCCTTCCTTTAATATGCTTTAAAAAGGATTTTGAAAGTACACACACATATCAAAATGAAACAGTAAAAAAATGAAAGAAGAAAAGAACAAGAACAAAGTTATCAGTCTTTCTGTTACATAGAATAGAAAGATAAATCCTAAACCTATGTTATCAGTCCAAAATGGTAAGTATAAGGTATTGTCAGGGGTGGGTTCTAACTTGTCTCGCTGCCGGTTCGCTTTCTCCCACGCCGCGTGGCCGTGCCTCATGGGCGCGCACGCGCTGGGCGCACACGCGCATGCACAATGCCAGGAAAAAATTCCAAAAAAAAAGCCGAAAACAAGATGGCAACGCATGCGCAGTGCCAGAAACTCGGCTTCTGCGCATGCGCAGAAGAAAAAATAAATAAATAAACATTCCCCCAAATTTTTTTTTTAAAAAAAAAACTTCCCAAAAAAAGATGGCGGCGCCCCCGGCCCCCCACCAACCCAACTGGATCCGTGACGTCACCGGGACGTCACCAGTGGGTCGCTACTGGTTCGGGCGAACCGGGAGGAACTCACCTCTGGGTATTGTTTTCTATGTCTAAGAATGTTTTTCCTACATCCATTCTTGGTAAATCCATGATTCTTCATCTAATGATAAATTCCAAATTTTGAATACGCAATTCAGAATCACGTTTACATTTTTACCACGCATTTCTCTTCTAAAAACCATATTAACAAAAGGATGAAGTCCAGACTTTTATTTCCTCTGGCTTCAGTATTAAATATATATTTCATGACTATGGTAAAGAATTTGACAAAACTATTATAATTTGCAAGATTCAGTTATTTAGAAAGCAAATATGAAGTCATTCAAGATACTCTCTTTAGAATGATCAAAAGTAATTTTGTGGTTTCATTATCAGCAAATGAGAGGTATAGTTCAGATAGAATTAAAAAAACAAGGTTGTATGTTCAGATACTTGGTTAAATTTGAAATACTTGTAACACAAAATACAGAACACTTCATATATAAGTTACTATTGAAATATGATTTGGAGTCTGAACAGGTTAAAGTTTGCATGATCAAATGGATGCAGAACTCAAACAAAACAATTGATATCTCACAATCTGAGTATCAATAGAAAACAAGATTAATTTCACTGCAAATAATACGTTTAGAGAAAATTGATATAAGATGTTTTTCCTCTGATATGTTACCCAGTGATGATTACTAAACAAGACATCAGAGGTGGGTTCCTGCCGGTTCGGACCGGCTCTATAGAACCGGTAGCGGCAATTTTCCCCCGCTCGCCAAACTGGCAGCTATGGCCGGCTGGACACGCCCCCGAACCAGCTCTCTCGGCGGCGCCATAGGTGCCGCCATCTTGTTTTTTGCTTCTGCGCACATGCAGAAGCTGTTTTTTTGCTTCTGCGCATGCGCAGAAGCTGGGTTTTTAGCACTGTGCATGCGCCCGCGCAGTGCGTGAGGAAGCGAACTGGCAGCGAGGTAAGCCAGAACCCACCCCTGCAAGACATGTATTCGGGAGATTGTTAAAAATGTAAAAATCAAGTTGGACCGTTTTATTCTAAGTAATAACAAAGTAATACAGTACAACTATTCTGGAAGATGACAAGATGAAACAAATTGTAAATATTAACTTCCTTTTTTAACTGTTTATTATTAAAGCTTATATACATATAACATACATAGTGTTTATAAAGAATAACTGTCATCAAGATATTTTACGCTTTTCAGTGGAAATCACATTTAACTTCTTTGTTAAATGAATGGCAGCTTAAACTATGGAAGCATGAAACTATGTCTAAAATTATATGAAAATAAAGTTTGATGTTAGCTTCAACTTCATCTAGAAGTCACTTATGAAGTATAATTCTATACATGGTACCAGTAGAAGAAAACATATGTAGCACTTATGGAGTCCTAAGAGCTCTCTGAGCTTGATTATCAGACTCCACAATTCTATATATGGGTTAGTGCCATAACCGAGATTTGGGCTCTCTTAAAATAAAGTTCTAAATGCTTTGATTATGAATGCTTGTTTTTTTTTAATTGGATACCCCTCTCAGGTAATTTACAATTTTATATTAATAATAGTGAAATAAAGCAATTTTCAAAGTGTTGAAAACATTAAATTGCTGTCAACACACCTTTTTATTATTTTAATCCAAGCTGATATAAAGGTAAAGGTTCCCCTCGCACATATGTGCTAGTTGTTCCCGACTCTAGGGGGCGATGCTCATCTCCGTTTCAAAGCCGAAGAGCCAGCGCTGTCCGAAGACGTCTCCGTGGTCATGTGGCCGGCATGACTAAATGCCGAAGGCGCACGGAACGCTGTTACCTTCCCACCAAAGGTGGTCCCTATTTTTCTACTTGCATTTTTACATGCTTTCAAACTGCTAGGTTGGCAGAATATAAGGATACTATAAAGTGAGATGTTTCTTCCAATGCAGTAGTTTCTATTTTCTTTTAATCTTTATTATTCTGCAAACCGTCCCATGCACATTTTTGAATTTTTGGTGGTGCAGTGGTTATAATGCAGTATTTCAGGCAATCTCTGTCCACAGCCTGGAGTTCGATCCTGATGCAGCTCAAGGTTGACTCAGCCTTCCATCCTTCTGAATTCGATGAAATGTGAACCCACATTGTTGGAGGCAATATACAAATAATGCTTACCACCCAGATATTTCTATAAAGCGTTATGGGATGGTATATAAGCCTAAATGCTATTGCCAATGTTATTGCTATTTTTGTAATTGCTATGTATTTTTCTTTGTTTTTAAAAATATATTTTTAAATATATATTTGCTTAGACTTTCATCAGACAAAGCCCCCGTTCCAAGATCTGCACAGCCATCAGATGGCGGCGGGGACCGAATTGTAATAAAAATTAATTTAGGCCGCCAGAGATTAATGGATTCTTTGGGGGACAGGTATTTGATTCACAAGTCTGTTCTCTCTTTTTCCTTCCTCATTCCCTTTTGCCTGTTTCAGTTGATTTAGACAGGCTGAACGATGAGGCAAAGCGTTACAGCTGCACTCCAAGGAATTACTCTGTCAACGTTAGGGAGGAGCTGAAGCAAAGCAATGCCGTCTTTTTCCCTCGCTGCCTCCTTGTCCAGCGCTGTGGAGGAAACTGTGGTTGTGGAACGACAAGTGGGAAATGCGCTTGTACGGCAGGAAAGCTGGTGAAGAAGTATCACGAGGTATCTTGCTTTTTATGTCTTTTTTTTTTTAAAGTGTACGAACCTCAACTGCCACTGTCTTTTTTTATTTTATTTTTAGCTGAAGATAAGTACAGGTAGTCCTCGGCTTATGACCACAATTGAGCCCCAAATTTATGTTGCTAAGCGAGACAGTTGTTAAGTGAGTTTTGCCCCATTTTACGACCTTTCGTACCACAGTTGTTAAGTGAATCACAGCAATTGTTAAGCGAGTAACAGGGTAGTTAAGTGACTCTGCCTTCCCCC
The DNA here is from genome assembly GCA_003457575.1 of Thermophis baileyi. NCBI lineage: Eukaryota > Metazoa > Chordata > Lepidosauria > Squamata > Dipsadidae > Thermophis > Thermophis baileyi. Next base: position 1,948,691 of record QLTV01004101.1, on the reverse strand, counting down.
ATCGACTTTGCTAGTCAGAAGGTTGCAAATGTGATCACGTGACCTTCTGACATTGCAGCATAAATATGAACCATTTGCCAAGCATCCGGATTTTGATCATGTGACCATGGGGATGCTGCAACAGTCGTAAGTATGAAAACAGTCATAAATTACTTTTTTAAGTGCCATGGTAACTTTGAACAGCCACTAAAGGAATAGTTATAAATCAAGGACTCTGTCAGGTTTCTTAGTGCTGCCTTCTTGACATTCATTCAACTAAGAATGTTTTCCCGCGTCAGTAGATAAATGCACATTTGGATGGTTCTGATTGGCTGAAGATACATTAACAGATTAACAGAGTTGGAAGGGACCTTATAGGTCATCTAGTCCAACCCCCCGCTTAAGCAGGAGACCCTACACCATTTCTGACAAATGGCAGTCCAATCAATTCTTGAAAATCTCAAGTGATGAAGCTCCCACAACTTCCGAAGGCAAGCTGTTCGATTGGTTGATTGTTCTCACTGTCAGAAAGTTCCTCCTTATTTCTAGGTTGAATCTCTCCTTGATCAGTTTCCATCCATTATTCCTTGTCTGGCCTTCAGGTGCTTTGGAAAATAGCTTGACCCCCTCCTCTCTGTAGCAGCCCCTCAAACATTGGAACACTGCTATCATATTTTCTTCCTTCCTAGAATACCGGCACCTCTCCCAAATCATTGTTAACTGCACTAAAATTTACTAATGACAGTCAAGCCGGACATGTCCCATAAATATATCTCTTCTATAAAGACAAAATCACTATGAATGTTTTATGCCAAAGAACTGTGACAGCTGATTCAGTGTTTCCTTAAAAAAAAAAAAATTCTGAGGGATGCAACCATTTAAATAATGGAATGAGGGCAAGATAGGGTCTTATGTCAGGAAAAGGTATAATTGGGGTTAGCAGGTCATTCTTGCACTGTTGTAAATTGCAGGCAAAGAGTGGCTATTTGTCCTCCTCATGAGATAAAGCGTGAGAAAAAGTCTCTTTGGTTCTATATTCATTGGAGTAATAGTGGAAGGGAAGAATGTATTGTATCAGTTGTCTCCTAGTCTTGCTTCTGGGTCTTTAGCAGGGGTGGGCTGCTGGGGGTTCGAGGGGTTCGGGAGAACCTCTAGCTAAGATTCCGTGCAGTTCGGAGAACCACCAAATCCCACTCCTGGCTGGCCCCCCCCCACCCCCCCCCCCCCCCCTCCCAGGAGTTCTCACGTGGCCCATTTTGGATGCAGGTAAGTGCAGGGTGCGCATGGAGGCTCGGGGAAGGTGAAAAATGGGCCTACCGGAAGTTCGGTACCAGAGGGCCTCCGGAGCCTGGGGAGGCCATTTTTGCCCTCCCAGAGGCTTGAAGAAAGCCTCCGGAGCCGAGGGAGGGCAACCCCCCACACACACCGTGGTGCAGGAGGCCGACTAGACCACGCCCACCATGGTCATGCCCACCCAGCAACCGGGCAGAGAACCCCTTGCTAAAATTTTTGAAGCCCACCCCTGGTCTTTAGGCCAGGGGTGTAGGAACAAAAAGCATCAGAATGGTGGTTAAAATAAACAAATGCCATTTAAAATAAACTTTTGTAAAGCAGCAGCTTGGCAAAGGCTATTGCCATGCTTCAATGCTGCCTCTCTCAGGGATGTGATTGCTGAACTGACTTTAGGAGCAGGGTGTGTTCAGACCAATGGCGTTTGTACAGAATGCCTGGGCTAGAAATGTGGTGAAATTTCTAAAAGCAGTATGAATTTATTGTATGGACAGAAGCAGGAAAAATAAATATACCAATGCCGAAATGGAGATGGAATACCTACCTAGTAGCCAAAGGTTAATATAATTTATGATGGATCTGCTGAATTTTAACACTTCTGTTGCCTGTTGACGTATCAGACAGTAACCAGTGGAATGATTATGTGGTCAGTTCCGTGTGGAAAGTCCTACATTCCAGGGCTCAATATATAAAATAAAGGAAATTTATTTTAAAATAAATTTAAAATGGGGGGCAGTGAGGTGGGGGATGGGATCTCAAGGAGGGTGGCGGGTCGGAGCATCCCAGTGGTGGTTGGGAGAGGTAGGTATGGCGGGAACCGAAGGGCAGACCATGTGTGGAGAACTAGTACTCGCTGTATCAAAGCGATTGCCTGTTCTGACCCTTCTGGTGACTTGGGTTTTCAGGGCCCTGGCCTCAGGCTGCTGCTGCTTAATGCCAGATCGATTGTGAACAAAGCCCCTCTCGTCCGGGATTTAATCCTGGAGGAGAGAGCAGATCTGGCATGTATAACCGAAACCTGGCTGGGACAGGAGGGGGGTGTTCCCCTTTCAGAGATCTGCCCAGACAGATTTCAGGTGCTGCACCAGTCACGACTCCAGGGAAGGGGTGGGGGAGTGGCTATCAT
>QLTV01004101.1:1919789-1943346 GCA_003457575.1 Thermophis baileyi | reverse complement strand
GTGTGTGTGTGTGTGTGTGTGTGTGTGTGTGTGTGTGTGTGTGTGTGTGTAGGGCTGTTCTGAGCTCCGAGCTTGGCAATTGTGTGTGTGTATTCTAAAGCTAACTATCCTTCATTCAAAAGGAAGGCTATGGACCATTGCTTTGCTCCATATTAATCTAGCCACTTTTTTTTATAACTGTCAGCAGTGCACTGACTTTCTTTGTATCTTAGAATCAATATAACCATCTAAAAAGGAGAACATGCCAGTTCCACAAGGGACTGAATTTCAGAATTAACCTTACATGCATGGCAGATGAGAATCTCTTTTCTCAATACCTTAAGAGGGGAAAGGGCCAGCTGAAAAGCTTATTTGCTGATGTGCTGGTTATTATCCATGTAGCTATTACTTGATATCAGGCATTCAAAGGTTTTGAAGGAACTGTGCTCAAGAGAAAGGCAAGTCACAATTATGCTATGGCTAGGAAAGATAGAAAATCCCTGCACATGGAAGTCTTGTTGATAACACTCTTGAAAGCTACCAGTCTTTAATTAAAATATACCATAAATAAATAATAACTGGACACATGGTAATGCCAGTATGCCCTATTCACATCACAAAGGAATTGCTAGAAAATTCAAAAGAAAGGCCGTGGACCATTGCTTTGTCTGAAAATGTCCCTACCCATCTAGAGAAAAAGGGTAAGCTATGGATTGTGAGAAGTAGGAGGATTGAGGGATGAGAAGAGCATTAGAGAATGGTAAGGAGCCTGATAGAACTATGGAAAATGTCTGAAAATTGTCTGCCCGTGATATAACTAGCGTTTATGCCCAGTTGACTGGAAGTCCACCTTGTGGTTGTTTTATCGTATGCTTGGTTACCATTTTACATTTTGTATTTAAATATTGTTTGTTATTAAATAGTTTTATTTCTTTTTTCTCCTTTGTTTTTAATTTATTTGATTATTTGTACATTGCCCAGAGTCATACTGTCTGAGTTGGGCAGCCTTATACTATCAGAACTTTATAGATTATTATAAATTCTATAACACTGAAATCCCTAATTATGAATGGATAATATTCTGTTTATTCCAGATCTGGAAGGAAACTAGTCAATGCTGAAATAATGTGGTCTTCCTCAGTATGAGTATTTTTTTTTCCAATCTTACATGGTCCAAAATGTTCATAAGCAACATAGTGCATTAATTTACTAGACACATGTTTCTAAAACAGTATCTTTTTTAGATAGACTTGTCCTTTCTTATTGTGTCAGTGCAATGCTCTCCAGAAGCTTCTTTGTGCTGGCCAGCTTCACTTTAGGGAAAGATCAACACAATAGATCTCTTGTTTGATTGCTGTGACAATTAGCATAGCATTTTGCTGGTACTTGTTCAGCTTCACCACAGCTTTGACTCTTCATGGACAGACCCATTGTGGTGATAGGGGACATGTCTTACCAAGTTACCTGAGACTCCTTCTGGCCTGTGGACTCTAATGAGTAAAATGCTCCATCACTTGTTCCAGCCATTTGACCTAAGAAGACCAAGTTGGGTCAAGGAGCAGATCCTAAGTTCAGAAGAAGGTAGTTCCAGCAGCCTTGAAAGATAATTGCCATAAAGAGGAAAGATGGAAGAGAGAAGGAAACCCTCATGAAAGGCCGAAGAGACATTGAAACAATATCCCTTTGTCTTGCTTATATAATATTACAAAATAAGGTTCCCATGTACAGTATTTCTCAGTGAGAATAAGTCCTTTATAGTGGCAGTTGCCACAGATATATTAATATAGGAATGTGAGCAAGTGAATACCTGTGAAACTAAGATAACTGCAAATAGCCTGATCATCCATCTCTAATGATAAACCACAATTCTCAACACAATTTCAACTCTGGGCCTCAAATTTAATTTATTTCCATATAAACTTCATTTTAAAAATCCACAATTCATCCAGTGGACTGTTCAACCCTCACTAGTAAATCAAAAAGGTGATTTTTTTTTAAAGAGGAACAGAAATATAAAGAGTGATGGAGTTTGTATGTCAAGTCAATTCTTCACTAAAGGAAAGTACCTAAGTAAAATCCTTCAGGGGTTTTCAGTGGAGTCACAAGGCAGAAATTCGGGACAGGCTCATATTTTTCTCTTCCTTCTATATTGTCAATTCTATGGAAACGCATAAGGACATCATAATATTTTATATTCCTATAAACCTGGCATACCAGTTGTACTTTCCATCTCAGTTTTATTATCATGGGTCTACATTCAGGACTGATATGGCCTTCAACGTATTAAGGGATCATGAGAAGAATGTTTTCTTAGGGGCTCCATAGTTACTTACTGTAGTAATTCATTAGACCTGGCATTTGTGCCTCACATCTTAGATCATTGATAGTTGCTATCTTCACTGTTTTCTACCACTACTTTTCCTGCATCAGACATAAAGTTGTACATTCTTTTGTGCCTCCTTTTCCCCAGATTCTCCATTCACACATACACATTATACACACTTTTAACCCAGGGGTGGGTTCCGGTTTTCGTCGCTGCCGATTCGCGCAGTGGTGCACTGCGCTTCGCGCATACACAGTGCTAAAACAAAGCTTCTGCGCATGCGCAGAAGCGAAAAACAAGATGGGGGCGCCTATGGCACCGGCAAAAGAACCGGCTCGGGGGCGTGGCCAGGCTGCCGTTACTGCCGGTTCAGAGAATCAGTCCCTATTTTTACTACTGGTTCTATAGTACCAGTCTGAACTGGCAGGAACCCACCTCTGTTTTAACCAAAGTCCAAAAACTGCAATCTTTCTCATAGGGGGATTGTTCCAGCCCCATGACTATTTTGGTTACCTTTACCCATCTTCTTTTCAGCTATACAGTTTCCTGTATAGCTGAAATCCTGGAGATGGGATAATCAAAATCATAGGGCTGGAGAAAAAAAACCAATGAAGCCACCAAATTTAATCCTTTATTACTGCAGGAAACCAGATTAAAACTTCCAAAGAACCACACTCGTCTTTGTTTCTAGCAAAGAAGCATCCATCATTCCACTAAGGAATTGTCTCCACTACCAATTTGCCCTATTTATATTCTAAAGAAGGGATTGGTGAAATGATGAGTGAGAGTGAAAATTATGAAGTTCCAAACTGGTTACAGTTACAATAAGCATCTTATCTTATCTTTTTTCAGTTGTGGGGTCATATGCCTCAAGCAGAGATTTTGTAATGATTAGGCATCATTTTTCTCTCTCTCTGGTTGTTGTTTTTTTTTTAATTTGGTCGTTGTTTTTTATCCCAGTTACCTCCTCCTCCTCCTCTCTCTTTTCTTCTCCTCCCTTTTCCTTTCTCCCTCTTCTGCTCTCCAAAGAATGATTACCAGGGAAGAGACAAATCACTTTTACCAAACATTCTGACCGATCACCTCAAAATTGATGAAATTACCTTGAAATTAACCCAAGGGGTTCATATGGTCTTGCACTCATAGCCTCCCCTTTCCTATATTTCCAAAATACCTGGAGGATACTAGATGTAAGTTGATGGGGGGGAAAGCTTCTTTTTAACTTGAACTAGACACGCACAAGATCAATGTGTAATCAAAGGCTAAAGAATAATATTACCTTTCCACATTATTGAGAGGTGGTGTACCTAGAAGGTTCCTACATGTTCTAATTACCTTCTGATTCCTTTTTTATCTAACTAGGTGCTGAGATTTATCCCTGAAGCAGGTCATCTCAGGAGGAGGGGCAAAACCAAGCACAATATGTCACTGATCGATATTCAACTGGAGCACCATGAACGCTGCGACTGTGTCTGCAGTGCAAGGCCACCGCGATAAAAGCAGAGCGTCTGGTTTTTTGCGCAACTTAAAAGGACCTCTTTCTCTTGGGAGAAGGAGCTGTCCATGCTGATTTGCCCAGCGACCACCGAACTATGCTAAAAGCCTGCCTCCATAGCCTTTTGATTTGAAGTGCTAAATGCCAATGACAGCTTACCCTTAATAAAGCAGATTGACAACTCTGAATGCAAATCTGGGATTGAGTTTAGAAAGCAAATGAACTCGAGGGCTGAATGTTTTCAGGCCTACAATGAAAATCGAGCTGCATGATGGCAGCACTCTTTTGGCTGAGTTCCTAGTTGGCTTTTACAATTCTTCATGCGTGCATGTACTCACAATACTTTTGCACAAAATCCTTTGCACAAACACACTTAAGCACACTTACAGTCCAATTTAAGGGGGAAAAAATCCTGTCTGTGCAAAATGGCTAATTTAGCCATTTAGCGAAATTAGCAAAATGGCTAATTTATAGACAGCCACCAACACATACAGGTATATTAGGTTTACAGAACCCTGGTGCTGCAGTAGAAGTATAAAAGTAGCAATAGTATCTAGCATCTAGCCATGCAGGCATCACACCTAGATATACGCATTACAGTAGTTTGATCACAACAAGCAAGTTTGAACATTAAGCAAGCTGGGTCCAAGGCTGCTAGAGTCCACATAGGTAGTCCTTGATTTATGACCACAGTTGGGACCAGAACTTCCATTACTAAGCAATAGAGTCATTAAACGAGTCATCACATTATTGCACCTCATTTCATGGTCTTTTTTGCCATGGTCATTAAAAGCAAATCACACGGTCTTTAAGTAAAGTTGGCTTTACTCCTTGGCTTTGCTCATCAGAAGCCAGCTGGGGAGATTGCAAATGGAGATCACATGACTCAAGGATGGGGCAACCATTGTAAATACATGCCAGTTGCAAATTTCCTGCATCATGGTAACGTGACCGCAAGGACACTGCAGCAGTCATAAGTGTGAGGACCAGTCATTAAGTCACTGTATTTTTTTCAGCACCATCATAACTTTGAATGGTCACTAAATGAATGGTTGTAAGTCAAGGACTACCTGTATATAATCTGGCTATTTACATAGATTTATGAAACATTCTTTCCTGAACTGGCCTTGTTCCCTCAAAGTACAGGTTTCAAAATACCATGCTGATATTCATTCAAATTATCACCTTTTATGGGTTGCAAAGTTGTCACCAAACATTTCAGAATATTTTTAGAATAGAATCAATCTATTCTCAAGAGCTGTACTCCTCTTCAGGCAGTAGTCTAAAGGTCCCTGTATTTCCCATTTTAAAGTTTCAGAAAAACTTCGTAGAATTGTTGCTATCCAGATCAGAAAGATTCTTCCCCAGCCTTATAAACAAACACATCTTTTGGGTTTTGACAACCTTTCCCAAATCAGTTCCTTCCAGATGTATTAGAATCAAATTAAGAATCCTGGAATTAACCCAACACATATGGAGAACCTCAAGTTGGAGGAGAAAAGCAACACTGAACCCTTCAACACACGATTGGGCTGAAAAGAAGTGATATACTCAATCACCTAATTCAGTGGTTATAACTTTGACAAGCTCTTCACTTCTGAATTTCATGCCAATCTGATTTAGACAAACCAAGTAGTGCATACATTTTTTTTTCAAATGTAATAGTTTGAGTTCAAAATGGGCTGTTCCATCCTATGAGGGCTGTTTCAAACTGAGAATATTTGTGGTATAATTGGAATAGCTTGCTGGGAGTCTAAAATAACCTCTCTCAATTTCAAAACATATTTCAAATCAACACTTTGCCCATTCCTAACAAGGACACAGAACTCTAGACATAAAGAAGCAAGGCATCTAATTAAAAATCCAAATAAAATGTATCTCATTTAGTGAGAGCCACCAGCAGGTCCAAAAGTTGGAGCTGGGATTTCTTGCTTCTGTCTCCTTCTCTCCCATTTTGTATAATATTTTATCTGCTAGTGTGTTCAAACTGGATCTAATTCTAATAAACTTGTCATTCGAATAACAAAGCTTGCCATTCATATAACATAACTTTCCAAAACTGGATTCCTCTAGCTACCCTGGACTATAATATCTAGATAGATTTTGGCCCATAAACTGTAGACCAAACTGTCAAAACTAGCTGGAACAGGAACTGTAGTGAAGATATGTGAAAGACAGAAGATTGGTATACAGGTAAACTTCGACTTACATCACAATTGAGCCCAAAACTTCCATTGCTAAGCAAGACAGTTGTTAAGTGAGTTTTGCCCCCATTTTACAATCTTTCTTGCCACACTTGTTAAGTGAATCAATGCAGTTGTTCAGTTAGTAACCTGGTTGTTACGTGAATCTGGATTCCCTGTTGACTATGCTAGTCAGAACATCACAAAATGTGACCCGGGGACACTGCAACCGTCATAAATATGAGTCAGTTGCCAAGCATCTAAATTTCAATCATGTGACCATGGGGAAATGATCCTAAGTGTGAAAAGGATCATAAGTCCTTTTTTCAGTGTCGCCGTAACTTTGAATGGTCACTAAATGAGCTGTTGTAAGTCAAGGATTACCTGTATAGCTCTCGAGAGTTCAAAAGTGCCTCATATGCTTTTTGTAAAGCTGTGGAGTGTTTCAAGTCTGAAGTCAATAAGATGCTTCAAAGCACACAAGAATGAAAATATGTACCTGGCATCTTTTTGCCTTTGAATAGGAAGTGCTGCATAATATTATTTAGCTGCAATCTTCACAATAATTGGCAAATCAATATTTTTACGCTTCAAAGGCAGCCCCATAGCTGATACAGCATTTCCACAACAAAGATGAGATCCGTACCACTGACTTCTAGTTATGGCTTCTGAAGGGCAGATTTAAAAATCAGTATAATTTTAAGTACATACAGAATGCAATATTCTTCACATTACACGAAACAGTATTAGTTAACTGCCATCAGTAGTAGTTCCCATGGCTGGCTGTAATTTCCTGGGACTTTAAAAAAAAAAAGAATAATTGGAATTGTATTTTGAATAAGTAATTTATTGCCTTGAGCTTACTTAGTTTTGCAAAATAAATGTTTATTGGGTTCATACAATATTAATAACATTCATTTAGTTCCTGGCTGTTGATAAAGGATTTGAAAAGCTACAGAATGGTTTCCTGTGGTTTGAACCTCTAATAGGAAATTTCCTTGATTGACTATATTTTCCAATTATTTTTTATGCGTATGTGTTCTGTACTTGTAAAATGCACACATATACTAACTCATTTCTTGTCTGAGATGTCTAAATAAAAGTGTAAGGCAGTTCATGGTTAAGAGAACTGAATGTTTGATTTTAAATGTAAAGGAGAAAATAGGTAGAAGGCTTCCATTGATAAAATTACACTTTATTTTTCTATATTGTTTTCTGATTCCGTGCTTAAAGGAAGAAAAAATGGTTTTACAATAGCATTTCATGTATAAAACTAAATTTGGCTTCTTATCGGGTAATATTGTGAATTTCTAAACCACTATTGTTCTGCTATTCTCTAAGTTGGTTCCTTTTATTAAGCTGAATTTTTTATCTGCTTTCTTGTTAACTTCATCAAATTCTTCCTGAAATACAGCTCAAATTTTGAAGAAGTTACCACTTCCTATTGTAATGAAACACTGGAGAATATAAATATTTCTTCTGTGTTTCTTTGTTTTCCTTTTTTTCTATGAAATCTGCTTGTCTCTTTACTCAGTTACCTTTTGAGGCGCTTAATTCAGTACACAAATTTTATTTTAAAGGAGTAGTTATTAAGTCAAAGATGTATTAAGCCTTATATTTTAAAAAGATTATTCCCTAAATACCTTGGTCAACATTTCCCACATTTCCATATGAAAACTGAGAAAATGGCATATTGAACTAGTTCCTTTATCATCTGTAATGGAAATTATTAACTAAACCATAGTTAATAGTTTAGTTAAAAGCAATTGTTTAGTTAACTAAACTATTGCTGGTACTGTTTAGCTGGATTATGAATTTGATGTCGCTTGACTAGAGCTTTGAATCTTGACACTCTGCTTCAAAGAAAGATAATTATGGAATTACCCATTTTAAAGTAAATAAAAGCAGGCCAAATATTACAAACGAGTTCTTAATTAATTACTGTCTTTCAGTAACATTTCTGGCAACTTCAGCATGGTGACATTAGTCTAGTAAACCAGTCATGTGGTGCAATGCACTGAATCTACTACAATTTGACATTTTGAACATAACTGTTAATATTACAACTATTTTTGTGGTGGGTTCAGTCATTTCTTTCATAACTAAGGCATGTTTTGGGCAAAAGAGAGAAAGGGGGAGAATTCAATCCATTGACAGTTTGATTCGGTTCATAACAGATGGAAAAACCCATTTACTCCCAAGTATTAAACAAATTGGAGAAACATAATGGTCAAATGCATGTGTCCAAGGGGAGGGCAAATGGAAAAATACGTATTGCAATTTCACAACACAAGCCTTTTTATGATATTGAACACACATATACAGTCCCAAGGGTGCTTTTTCAAAAGGCAACTGGGCTTTCTTTGTTTTTGCTTTGAAGACATTTCGCTTCTCATGTCTTCAAGCAAACACAAAGAAAGTCCAGTTGCCTTTTGAAAAAGCACCTGTGGGATAACCATGACCTGGATGATTGAGAATCTCCGTAGACACATAGACAGTATAAAAGACACTGCTAGTGTCCTGATATCATTGTGCATGTTTCATTAATCTGATGAAAACTCCAAATATAGTTGATGCATTAGGTCAACTGACTGATTATATGACAGTGCTTTCTAAGTACAGTATCTTGCCGTACTAAATGTACAAAGCAAACAAGATATTTAAAATCAAGAACAGGAAAAGGGAGAAAACAGCCAGTAGAAACTAATTACTGGTGGAGAAGAAAATATTGATATTATATGAATGTGACCTACCAGCAAAAAAAAAAAAAAGAGTTTTCAGAGAAATGTGGTGGGTTATAATTACCATAATCACAACCATCACAAGAAAGAGTTGGGATTATATAAATATGTAGATATGAGCTTAATCACAGATATTGTGCCTGTGTTCCAGGACACTACATTCTACACTACAACTATACTACAAATTAGCATTTGAATTGACCCACATCCTTAGGGAAAGCAAGAATCATTAATGTAAATAAGCAAAAGTAACATACTGTAAGCAAAATGCACAGTGTAGCTTCCTCCAATGTCTCTCTCTTGTGTCAACATATTCTGTCCATAAGAGCCGTGATGACGCAGTGGTTAGAATGCAGAACTGCAGGCTACTTCTGCTGACTGCCAGCTGCCTGCAATTGGCAGTTCAAATCTCACCAGGCTCAAGGTTGATTCAGCCTGCCATCCTTCTGAGGTCAGTAAAATGAGAACCCAGATTTTGGGGGGCGCAATATGCTGACTCTGTAAATTGCTTAGAGAGGTCTATAAAGCACTGTGAAGCAGTATACAAGTCTAAATGCTATTGCTAGTGCTATATTAGCATAGACTACATTGCTCATATATAATGGTCCATGTAAGATGAGTGAGATCCTATATACATACTCAACACCTAGAGATGTCTAGATATTCCCAAACTATCAGCATATCGTGTTGTGCTAGCTCAGAAAGTAGGCATCCACTTGATCTTCTACTGTGCCATTTGAATCCTGTTATTTTGGAGGATTGCACTTTCAAAAAAGCAATACTGTGGTTTATATCAAGTTGATAAGACAAATTGATAGCCCAGGAATGAAAATGGATGATCCCAGTGAAAATTATTGGTCATATGTTTTCATCACAATCCTCTCAAAAGTTCTCCTGCACCCCTGCTGGAGCTGTATAAAAGCAAAGTAAACAATGCAATATGTCCTGAGATTATGAAGTATTCTGTCTCTCTTTGTGTGTATGTGTCTTTTTTTTAATATTAGATCTCTTGTACAAATGCAATTTTCAATGCTTCTGGAAATACGATTGGGGGGAAAAAATCACTGTAATCTTGTTAGGATCAAACTTGCTATCTTGTGCAATTTATATATGTATTGTTGTTTTTGTTATTGTATCCCTAAAATGCTGCCTTTTATAGAGTGAACACTTTAGTAGTACAGCACATATAATTGTGTTTTAAAGTCAATTACAAATAAACAAGCTTTTGAAGGAAGAATGCTGGATTTATTAATATGTGTCAGTGTTATTAAATTCTGCTGAAAGGGCAATTTAAGCAGTACTCTGTTCTTTTATCTTCCTAGTCAGCGAGTGCCCAATTTCATGCAAAGCTTTAGACTTTACACAATTTCCTTTCCTCTAAACTAATCCAAGTTTATTCCCAATCATCCATAGTTAATGAAATCAGTGGTTGAAAACACCCCTTTTCCCCTAAATTATGGATACTTGTTCTTAATCATGACAGTGCCAAAATAGCAAAACCTAAGTCATAACATCTCAATACAGACTGTAACCTTTTGTATTGACAATGTGATAACTCTCACAAGTGTCAAGAGGCAGAATTTGTATCACACTATTTGCTCCCTCTCCCCACACAAGAGATCTATGCCTAACGGTTGCTTTTCATTAGAAGAGACAAATACTTTGATTTGATAGAAGCAACTTGTTATTTAAAACAGCCATTTATTCATGCTGCCATGAGGACTAGTCACCTGTTGCATTTTTAAAAGAACAGAATAACCTCTGTGCACAGTACAAAGAAGTCACAATCAAGAGGACCCAGAATCAAGCATGAGGGGTAGCATTCAATCTGGCATATCAATATAACTCTACAAGACACTTTTACATGTAGGCTGATACTGCAGGCTGTCTGACTTCTCAAATCTGCCAAACCTGATTTGCAAGGAAGTGGCTCACTAAGATTGAAAATACAGAATACAAAATAACAGAGTTTCAAGGTACCTTGGAGGTCTTCTAGTCCAACCCCCTTCTCAGGAAACCCTATATCATTTCAGACAAATGGTTGTCTTATCTCTTCTTAAAAACTTCCAGTGTTGGAGCATCCACAACTCCTGGAGGCAAGTCGTTCCACTGATTAATTGTTCTCACTGTCAGGAAATTTCTCCTTGGTTCTAGGTTGCTTCTCTCCTTGATTAGTTTCCATTCATTGTTTCTTGTCCTGCCTTCAAGTGTTTTGAAGAATAGATTGACCTCCTCTTCTTTGTGGCAACCCCTGAGATAGCAATAGCAATAGCACTTAGACTTATATACCGCTTTACAATGCTTTACAGCCCTCTCTAAGTGGTTTACAGAGTCAGCATATTGCCCCCAACAATCTAGGTCCGCATTTTACCCACCTCGGAAGGATGGAAGTCTGAGTCAACCTTGAGCCTGGTGAGATTTGAACTGCCAAATTGCAGACAGCCGGCAGTCAGCAGAAGTAGCCTGCAGTACTGCACTCTAACCACTGCGCCACCGCGGCTCATGAGATATGAGGAGCCGAGGTGGCGCAGTGGTTAGAGTGCAGCACTGCAGGCTACTTCAGCTGACTGCTAGCTGCAGTTCGGCGGTTCAAATCTCACCGGCTCAAGGTTGACTCAGCCTTCCATCCTTCTGAGGTGGGTAAAATGAGGACCCAGATTGTTGGGGGCAATATGCTAACTCTGTAAACCGCTTAGAGAGGGCTGTAAAGCACTATGAAGCGGTATATAAGTCTAAGTGCTATTGCTATTGCTATATTGGAACACTGCTATCATATCACCCCTAGTCCTTCTTTTCATTGAACTAGACATACCCAATTCCAGCAACTGTTCTTTATATGTTTTAGCCTCCAATCCCCTAATCATCTTTGTTGCTCAATTCTTATTACACAGTGATGCAAGATCACTTTTGAATTCAAAAGATTCCAGATTCAGTTCTCAGTGTGTCTCCTTTAGATAGCATTCATTTACATATAGTATACAAACATTTCATATCACAAACTGTTGTTTTTGTTGTTGTTGTTGTTATTATTATTATTATTATTATCATATAACATGAAGGCACAGCTGCCATTTTTTAGCTGGAATTGGCCTTCATAAGCATAGAATTCTTGCCAAGTATCTAGGATGTGGTAATGTGTGTGTGGATCCAAGCGGTGTGGCCTTTTGCAATTAACAGAACTTTTGCCAATGCCCAAATTTTCAAAGTGCTGTCCAAAATATTTTGGCATGGCATCGAGTGTGCCAATAACCATTAGGACCACCACAGCTGGATTATGCCACAATCTTTCAACATCAATTTTCATTTCTTGATGCTTTGTGGTCTTCTTCAATTCTTTGTCTTCTAGTCTACTATCTCCTAGTTTTGCCACTTCACTTATCCACACCAGTGGTGAAATCCAAATTTTTTTACTACCAGTTCTGTGGGCGTGGCTTGGTGGGCATGGTATGGCTTGGTGGGCATGGCAGGGGAAGGATCAGGGGTGAAATGCTCCTGGTTCGCTCGTGCCTGTCGGTCGCTGTAGAGCCGGTCGCCAAGGTAGCGTGAGGCTCCGCCCACCCGCCCGGACGCCGCCATTTGGGTTCGGTTACCCTCTGCACATGTGCAAAACATTCTGTGCATGCGCAAAGGGTAAAAGAACCCAAACGCTGGCGTCCGGGTGGGTGGGCGGAGCCTCGTGCTACCTTGGCGACCGGCTCTACGGTGACTGACAGGCACGAGCGAACCGGGAGCATTTCACCCCTGGGAAGGATACTGCAAAATCTCCATTCCCACCCCACTCCAGGGGAAGGATACTGCAAAATCTCCATTCCCACCCCACTCCAGGGGAAGGATATGCAAAATCCCCATTCCCTCCCCACTCCTGGTGGAAGGATATTGCAAAATCCCCATTCCCACCCCACTCTGGGGCCAGCCAGAGGTGGTATTTGCCAGTTCTCTGAACTACTCAAAATTTCCGCTACCAGTTCTCCGAACTACTCAAAATTTCTGCTACCGGTTCTCCAGAACCTGTCAGAACCTGCTGGATTTCACCCCTGATCCACACATATTATACTGAAGATGATTCATTGCACAGTTAGCCAGGTGTTTGGACTGGATTTGGTGTTTTATTAATATACTGTTCAATCTGAGGGAAAAACATATCAAATCTTTGGGTACATGGGAGGTGAAAAGGAAGCAGTGGCTGAGGATATCCTACATAAAACACTTTGAGTGAGAGAAAATTTTCATCAGATTTCATCAAATCTTGGGGGATCCCTTTTGCCATCCACAGCTCCAGATGTAGAGAGCATGAATGTACGCAGTTTCTGTAGCAAGCAAGCATAAAGTGGAATGTAACAGACATCAAACAGGTCAAAGGGGGATTAGGAATGTTTTTCAGGTGCCTAATCTAGTCTTTAAAATGCAACATCATTTATGAGAACTTACTCTGTCCCTGACCAGCCAGAACAATTTATTCCTCTCTTCTACTATTTCTATCACATCCTTCCCCAAAATGAGTTCAAAAGCAGCTTATATAATTAAAGTACTGACACAGTAAAAGCACATAATAATAGAATTGGCAACAACACAGAGCCCTCAGCAACATTGAGTGAATGCTAAAACTAAGAAGTCTCAGAAAATAAAAAAAGGTATTTTGAAACAAATATGAGGAAGTTTCAGGGGAAAGTCACCAATAATTTTTTTCCTTCACAAAAGCAGGAGGCATTCATATATATCATTGTCCAAAATCAGAACCAAGGCAATTCAAGCTGATTCTATAATCATTTCAATACCTATTGGAACCAGATGCACAAAACATCTGTGCGTAGAGGTGGCGCAGTGGTTAGAGTGCAGTACTGCAGGCTACTTCAGCTGACTGATAGCTGCAGTTCAGCGGTTCAAATCTCACCAGGCTCAAGGTTGACTCAGCCTTCCATCCTTCCGAGGTGGGTAAAATGAGGACCCAGATTGTTGGGGGCAATTTGCTGACTCTGTAAACCGCTTAGAGAGGGCTGTAAAGCACTATGAAGCAGTATATAAGTCTAAGTGCTATTGCTATTGCTATTGCTAAAACATACCGTAATTTTAGACCATACGCAACCATCCCTGTCAGCCTAATAAATAGATGCAACATCCCATCCATTTGAAAGTAGGACATGCTTATGGATACTAAATGTTTAATCTGATAAAGAAAATGAGCACCCAGCACATTTTCACCCAAATTTCTAAAGCAGGAGGGCTGGATGGTATAATTTGTACCTAAACCCATATCCTCACTGCATTACTCCCTTGTATGTTGCCGGTACAAAGTCTATCAAGGGTACAGTCATTACTTACCACAGGAAGCCCTCACTTAATGGCTGCAGTGGGGACTGACAATGCTGTTGGTGAACAATGTAGTTATTTAAGTGAAACATCAAGTGATTGTACCAGACTTACATCAATTCCACTGCAGTTGTTAAGTGACAAAGTTTCCACCCAGGGAATCTTGTATTAATGTTGAGAACTATTGTACGACCAATCAATCCAACTCTCCATGAAGTGTGACAGCACTTCAACTTTTGGAAAGCTGCTATCACGTATCCCCTTAGCTCAGGGTTTCTCCATCTTGGCAACTTGAAGAGGTGGATTTCAGTTCCCAGAATTCCCCAGCCAGCAGTTCTGGCAGTTGAAGTTCACATATCTTCAAGTTGTCAAGGTTAAGAAACAGTGCCTTATCCTTTTCTTCTTGGGCTAAACATACACAGTTCTAGCACTGATAATGTTTCTTAGTTGAGTAACGAAAGATCTGCAAGAAAACAAACAAGGTCAGAGAGCACCAAGGACCCCACAGTTGAGCCCTGAGCTATAAATATTCTCTTATATTGATACCAAGTTCTTTCAACATTCTTCATAACATTTAATCTCCAATACCTCACTATCCACAGTGGTATTTCTTGGCTCTGTTTCCAGTTCCTCAACATTCTTCTTGTATTGTGCCAAGCAGAATTAAACCCCTTATTCCAGAGTTCTTTCTGACCAATGCAGCACAGAGAAAAACTATTTCTTCCTTCCATCACAACACAGTATGTCTCTTGATGTCTTCTGACAACTGATTAGATTATTTAGTTTAGATTATTATGTTACAGCTTTAATCTTATCGATGTTTGGGGAGGTCTGTAAACTACTCAGGGTCAGGTATGATTGGAGGGGCACATAAGCCTAGTTAAATAAATACATTGGAGGGAAAAGAGAAAGATCTAATAAATCAAAGTGATGCATTTCTATCATCAGAAATGAAAACACTGTGTTCGGGGTATGAGCTACAAGTAAACAGATTAGCCCAATAAAGACGACCACATGGCTTTAGAATGATACAGCTTTTTGAAAAACTCAGATGGTATTCACAATACGTTTATATCCCGATCATAATTCTCATTGTATCCCATTCTCTATAACTAACGTAATTTGATTCCAAAGTCTTAGATTTACCTGGTATTCTAGAAGAAACTAATCAAAGCTTAAATGAAATGGTTTCCGGTTTCAGTAAACCAAAATAGTTCCTTCTGCATTACATCATGTTTGAAATAACAATTACACATATGGGTATTCAATCAAGATGTGTGGAATTGTGTATAGGGAAAAACTGTTACATTTCTTCCCTCGATTTTAATGAAGACCCTTGAGTCCATTTTAAATCTTTGACAGAGAAAAGTAAGCAAATCAGCTTTCTGCAAGAAATACAGTTTGAAGACAACTGAACTCCTTGAGACTAAAAGAATTTATTAATTAACAATCCCTTTAACTTTTGTACTTTGTACAGAAAAAAAATGTCACAAATGAAGAAAAAAAGAATCGGCACATGATATTAAATCATTACTATCCAATTTAGGATAAGAAAAGAGGGTTAGCTATCTGGAAGATGATGTCTGTTAATTATATTTCTAACCATCCCATATTCTTTTATCCTTCCTGTGCGTGCAGCTTCCACCAAACCTAACTTAAATTACTTCCACAAAAAATATTTTTAAAAATCCATCAAATTACAGCTAATGAAAGATACATTCTATTCTCATGCTGTTTTTCTGCTTAGTGAAACTTTAGGGGGTATCCCCATTCTTCTTTCAGACTTACAAGATTCTTTTATTGTAATGTCAGCTTACAATAAAGTAGAATTAGTTCATCTGGATGGGCTTTTTGTCTACACTACCTTGCAAGGTAGACATCAGTTTTGCAAGTCTGAAAGTACATTTCTCCTCCCTCGCCTTTACAGCCCAAGAAACTAGGGAGGGTCCCTTCTGAGACATTTGCCATGCCCACATTCCTTCTGTGGACCACTGAAACTTAAATAAATTAGAGGTTATTTGTACCTTCATCACAACAAATATAAACAATTTTTAAGGATCAGCTGTCTGGAGCACTTGAGGATCAGCTGTCTGGAGCACTTCTGGGCAATCTCAAGTCCTTTTCTTATCTCAAAAGGAATTATTGAAGAGCTGGTCTACTCACTGGCTCTTCATTCCACTGTAGTCATTAGCTCTGCTTTTCATGGAGCTGTCTTCAGTTTGCTATTTTTTCCCTTAGAAATCACATCGATACAAAACCCTTTTTTTAATGTAGCATTTATAATTAGAAGACCAGAGATCAGTTCTAAATGAACTATTATTATTGCGTTGCATCAAAGTCTTCTTCACTGCTGACCTTTCTATAGTTAAATAAAAATTAAAAATCAGCATTAGAAAAATATAAAACAAACTATTAAAAATGACAGTAATCCACATAGATTATCTGAAGAATTACTGATAAATCAAAGTCCCATATTGCCTCTAATATCATTTCTTTGGATAATCTTGATTTGCAGGATTGTTGGAAAGAAAAAGAAAAAACCCTCTTCCTTCCTATTTAGCCTCTTCTTAACCCATCTTTCTTATATCTCTATCCATTCTACACACCACTAAATTACCCCAAGTTTTTCTCTAGATAGAAAGCCAGTAATATTCTATACCCTCCTTTATACAGGAGTGATTTCAGTCCCAATTTCCATGCCTAGCAAACCTAAAATTCCCAGATGCTTATACACATATAAATTTTAAAATGTGCATTTTAAGAAGGGATTTTTACTGTATGGATTTTTCCCCTCACTAAATTGTGTTACTGTGGTTTGAAATAAAACTTTTGATTGTCTAATTCAGTGTTTTTTTTTCAAACCAGCAACTTAAAGATGTAGAGAAAAGGGACATGTTTTTAGAATAATTGGATGTTCTGCTCAGACATTGCCTAGTTTAGGAACGCCAGACAACTTCTGAAGGGCAAAAGAAATGTCTTAAAAACAAATAAATAAAATATTGGGAAGGTAAGCAATAAGAAAATTTCCAGAAGACCAACTTCCTGCCACCAAGTAGAAAAAGAGAATTTGCAATCTCTGGTTCTTATTGAAATGACCTTTCTTGGCTTCGCTACTTTGGAATCAGATACAGTTCAGCCAAGCAAAATAGATGCCAATAAAAAGTGCATTGAAAAGAAGAGAGAGAGAAAAAACAGCAGTCAGAAATGGACGTGAAAGGCCAATATTGCACTGACAGTAGGAACAAATTGGCTTTTGAAAAATGTAAAAGGTATAAAAGAAAATTCCATACATACATCTGTACAGTTAGGAGATTGCCTATTTTTAGAAAAGCCATAAGAAATATTTTCTTGTAGTAGAGAAAAGAGAGTCATGAAAATAATCAGATAATAAAAGCATTCTGAATTTTATTTATGGTATTATTTTATGTTACAATGGTAATAAAGATTTTCATCTTTGGCTAATTATGATATTCAAGGTATAAAGGAAATTAAAACAATATAACTAAGACACAAACAAAGGCAAAATTGAAATGTGTTAAAAGCATAGTTTGGAGTAATGGTTAAGGCATCAGGCTAGAAACTGGGAGACTGTGAGTTATAGTGCAACTCTGAGCACAAAACCAGCTGGGTGATTTTATTTATTCATTCATTCATCCTTCTTTCATTTTCCTTCCTTCCTTCCTTCCTTCCTTCATTCATTCATTCATTCATTCATTCATTCATTCATTCATTTCATAGAATTGGGGATCTTGGAGATGCTTTATTCCAATCCCCTGCCCATGACAGGTGACCTTAGATCATCCTGGACAAATGGTTGTCCAATCTTTTTTTTTTTTTTTTTTTAAACAACCTCCAGCAATGGTGCACCAACAACTCTGGAAGGCAAACTGTTCCATAGGTTAATTGTTCTGTCAGGAAGTTTCTCCTTAGTTCCAAGTTGGATCTCTCTTTCATGAGCTTCTACCCATTGCTTCTTGTCCTGCCTTCGGGTGCTTTGGAAAATAGGTTGACCCCTCTCTTCTTTGTGACAGCCAGGGGTGACATCCAGCAGGTTCTGACAGGTCCTGGAGAACCGGTAGCAGAAATTTTGAGTAGTTCGGAGAACCGGTAGCGGAAATTTTGAGTAGTTCGGAGAAGCGGCAAATACCACCTCTGGCTGGCCCCAGAGTGGGGAGGGAATGGGGATTTTGCAGTATCCTTTCCCTGCCATGCCCACCAAGCCACGCCCACCAAGCCACACCATGCCCACCAAGCCACGCCCACAGAAATGGTAGTAAAAAAATTGGATTTCACCACTGGTGACAGCCCCTTAGATATTGGAACACTGCTATCATGTCATCCACCTTTCTGGGACAGCCCCTCATGTCCCGGAAGTCCAGGCGTTTTGTATCAACTTCCTTCCTGGAAGCCCTAGATGAGTTGAGAAATAGGAAATGCCTCATGTTCTATTAGCTGAAACTGCTCTTGAGCATGTGTTCAAGTTAAGCCCATATGGTGCAAAAACACATGTTGCCTTTCAGAAAAAATGACCAAATACTACAACCTTGAAGCATTAAAGCTGAAAAGGAACCTTTTCAAAGGTCTATGTGTTGTTGTTTTTTCCACACAGCAAGAAAAGCTATTAGAGTGAAAAACAAATTATTTAAACGAAGCTATCTCTGTGTTAACATCACTAAGAATATCTTGGAATCATACCAAGAAATTGTTAAATATCTAGACTGCCTGGTTACAACCAGGTCCTCCATTCAAGCGGGAAAATGGAGACTGCTGATTGGTTGAGCCATCTGACAGCTCCCTATAAAAGGGCTAGCTGTCAGACTGGATCTTATACAGAGCTTCAATAAAGAGCTGTTGTTTTGAAGCCTGTCTTAAGCCTCTTCATTCCAAGAACTCAACAGAAATGTAGTAAGGTTTTGTGTCAAATGACTATTACAAAGAATATTGGTTTGGGTTACTTCCATCTCCCTCCCTGCCTCTCTCTTTCCCTCTCCTAGAAGAGCAAATAGGGGTACGGAAGAGAAACCTTGCTGATATCCATTCCATTCCATTCCTCTCCCTCCCTCTCTCCCTCTCTCTCTCACGCATTTGCTTTCTACAGCATGTGCTATGCTAAATTCCATTAAAATCAATGGTGCAATAGCTCTCTATTGGGTGAGTGGTATTGTGAGAAATGCAAATATTATGGAGCGAGTCTAAAGCTGAAAACACATATCTGTGAATTACTCATCTCGAAGCATCAAAGTGTTCAGAATCAGCTTGGCTCATCTTCTCTACTCTAATGATTATGATGTGCTCTGTCCAAACTTGATCTGCATTTCTATTGTCTAGATTGTTCTATTTCAGTGGTAATGCCTGAGTTTCTTCCAAGGAATGCAACTAGAGGAACAAAGTGCATTACTGCATAGCAGGATTTAGGATTTAAGTTGGATTGGTCAGAACCAAATCAAGACCAGGAGCCTGTAGAAGTATGCCTTCAGCCTCCCGTCTGCTGGTTACCTGTTTTAGCTGCGGACAAAATCAGATCAGATTTGAAAGATTCGGAATGCACAGAGCATTGCAAAGCCTTGAACTGAGCAGTTTGCTACCAGGTGCAAAGTCTGATATTGTACGCCAGCATTTACCACCCCATTTATTATAGTCTTGGAGCTTTTCCTCGTTTCCCCACAAAAGTCAGCCATGCAATTTGACACTGAAAAAAATTGGCAGTGAAATTTTGCTTTGAAAAATCAAGAGTTGGGATATGCATTTTTAAATGGGTCTTTTGAATTTTTAAAGTGTTTGGAGGATTACTACCCTTATTTGTTTTGTTATTCCCGCTGGACTGGGGCTCCAACTTCAGCATCTTGGCTTTAGCCAATATGTAAGGGGTTGCCACAAAGAAGAGGAGGTCAACCTACTGTATTCTCCAAAGCACCTGAAGGCAGGACAAGAAACAATGGATGGAAACTAATCAAGGAAAGAAGCAACCTAGAACTAAGGAGACATTTCCTGATAGTGGAACGACTTGCCTTCAGAAGATGTGGGTGCTCCGACACTGGAGATTTTTAAGTAGAGATTGGAGACCCATTTGTCTAAAATGGTATACAGTTTCCCGTTTGAGTAGTGGGTTGGACTAGAAGACCTCCAAGGTCCCTTCCAACTCTGTTATTCAGTTATTCTGTTAGACCAGGCTAAATTGGAATTAGGTACTTCGTGGTTCAACATATGGAAGGAGCTCGCCCACTGTGTTGTGTGACCAGGACAGCAGGGTCAAAGCGAGCACAGGAAGCAGTGCTTTCAAAACCACTAAAGTCCTATGAAAAAGTTTTAGGCATCAAAAATAAATAAAATATTGATACAGTATTATACTTTTTAATTTATACATTACATGCAACACAAACATTTGTCTATAAATCTGCTTTGGGAGGTCTTTAATTGGAATGCCAGGGCCTACAAGGATTTTAATCTGGTTCTATTTTATTGTTGCCTGTTCTTTCCTTCTGGCTATTGGGTAATGTTTCATGAGTTGTAGTAGCAAGTTAACTTGGTCTGATGATAGTTTTTCTTTTGTTTTCAGAAAAGACTGATGATCTCCAAAGGATGTGCTGGAGCATGTAGAGCTATAAATGTATGCCTTAAATGAGACTCTGGACTGATTTATTCCATAGACCATTTGTTTGCATTCTTGGCTATCTATGTTATTCTCAGGAGCCTTCTCTAAACCAGAGTTCAAAAGACAGAAGTATTCTATCCTGCTTCTTCGAAGTGCAACATTCACTTCCATTGAGTGTCATAGGGAAAACCTTTGCATGTTGATTCTGATCTTTGTAGGTATAGACATGTCACAGTAAATGAATATCTTTCCAAACCTTCTTGCTACCATACCAAATCCTAATCTGATGTGTATCTCTTGTCTGAGGTTTCCTTAACCTCCAGATCACTTGCTTTTTCAACAAAGTAGTGTAATCATCATAGCGAAGGTCATTTATATTTTCTTCTTCTTCCAATTTTAAAACCATGGTTGTCTTCCAGTCCAACCTACCTCAACATGTATTCAATATATAATCTGAATAAAGTAAGAAGCAAATAAACAGCCATGTCTTTGCTCCTTTCTCAGCCTGAAGCCAATCTGTTTCACCATGTTTGTTTGTTTGTTCTTTCGTCAAATGTATATAGCCAAACGAAGTCAAGTTTATACTGTTCCATCTAGATTGTGGTTTCCTATTCTTGTGGATAATTTTTGCATGATGACAAGAAGATGGTCTTGTCAAATGTTATTTTCCAAAAGACATTTCACAACATGATATAGTCAACATAGGACCTGTGTATCGCACGAGCCAGAAAGAGGGCTGAGAAAATATCTACAGACCCCTCACCAGGGGGGGTTCTAACTTACCTCACTGCCGGTTCACTTCCTCCTGTGCCGCGTGGGCGCGCCTCGTGCGCAGTGCCGAAAAATAAAAAAAAATCCCCCCCCAAAAAAGCCAAAAACAAGATGGTGACGCATGTGCAGTGCCAGAAACTTGGCTTCTGTGCATGCACAGAAGAAAATTTTTAAAAAAAAATTCCCAAAAAAATTTTTTTTCAAAAAAAAATAATTCAAAAAAAAAAGATGGCGGCGTCCACGGACCAGCACTGACCAAACCGGCTCCGTGACATCACCGTGACATCACCAGCGG
Organism: Thermophis baileyi; assembly: GCA_003457575.1. Taxonomy (NCBI): domain Eukaryota; kingdom Metazoa; phylum Chordata; class Lepidosauria; order Squamata; family Dipsadidae; genus Thermophis; species Thermophis baileyi. The sequence goes on along the minus strand of QLTV01004101.1, from coordinate 1,921,660 downwards.
GTTGCTACCGGTTCAGGTGAACCGGTCTGAACCGGGAGGAACCCACCTCTGCCCCTCACATCCTAGAACATAATCTGTTTCAACTTCTCCCCTCAGGACACCGCTATAGGGCATTGCATGTCAAAACAACTAGACACAAAGACAGTTTTTTCTCCCATGCCATCAGTCCGCTAAACACCTAATTCCCACAGCACTGTCTTATGCCTAAAGATATTTACCCGTGTAGTAGGGCTGTATTGCTATTATCCTTCTCATCTTTCTCATCTTCTCATCTTTCCTACTATTTGTCCTATTAGTATCTTATGATTTATCACTTGTTGTTTGTATCTTATGATTTATGATCTATGACTTACCACTTTGTTGTTTCTATGTTCATTGAGAGCGTATGCACCAGAAACAAATTCCTTCTGTGTCCAATCACACTTGGCCAATAAAGAATATTCCTATTCTATCATCAATGAAGCATATCTTGACTTCTGTTTGATATTATCTGGCTTTCTTAATTATCCATCATGCATCAGCAATCATATCTCTTGTTTCTCAGACTTTTTTTAAAGCCAGTTTTTTTATCTGCTTCTTTCTTTCCATGTAAGGCTGTAATCTGTTATGAGACATCCCAAGCATTATTTTCCTACCATGTAGACTTGAGTATAGTGCATTTTGTGATAATTTGAACATTCTGTTAAGTCTCCTTTCTTTGGCATGTAGACTGAGCTCTTCCAATTACCAACCATCAACCAACCAATGTCATCCCTGCTGAGGGGGATGCTTCATTGGCAGAGGAGCTGAATCATTTCTCTGCTCGCTTTGAAGTGGAGACATCAGAGACAGCTAAAATACAGCCACCAGCCCATTGTAGCCCCCACCTCATCGTGGAGGAACAGGAGGTGAGGAGCATTCTAAGGGCTGTGGACCCTAGAAAGGCTGCCGGTCCTGATGGTATCTCTGGCCGAGTGCTTAAAGACTGTGCTGATCAGTTGGCTGGAGTCTTTACCAGAATCTTCAATCGGTCTTTATCCCAGTCCACTATTCCATCTTGTTTGAAGGCTTCCACCATTGTTCCACTGCCAAAGAAGTTCCCTATCAATAACCTCAATGATTACAGACCAATGGCACTCACTCCTATCATCATGCTTTGAGAAATTGGTCTGCTGGCACATAATTTCTGGTCTTCCGCATCCATTTGATAAACACCAGATTGCATACAGAAGAAATAGATCTACAGAGGATGCTATAGCCATCACTCTTCACACTGCACTGACTCATTTGGAACGGGGGGGGGCTATGTGAGGATGCTTTTTGTAGATTTTAGCTCTGCATTTAACACAATATTTCCACATAGACTAGTGTCTAAACTTATGGATCTTGGGCTTTCTTATTCAACCTGCCTTTGGATTATGGATTTCCTGTCTGGCCGCTCTCAGAGGGTCAGATTAGGTAATCATATCTCTTCAGCCCTTATTCTTAACATTTGTATACCACAGGGTTGCATGTTGAGTCCCTTACTCTATACTCTTTATGTGCATGACTGCATTCCCACTCACTCTAGTAATACTATTACTAAATTTGCAGATGATACAACAGTGGTGGGACTCATCTCCGGGGGGGATGAGTCTGCCTATCGAGATGAGGTGAACCGGTTGCTTTCGTGGTGTGGAGACAATGACTTGGTCCTTAAGATAAGACCAAGGAGCTTATAGTGGACTATAGAAGGAATAGATCAGACATCCAGCCCTTGATTATCAATGGAGACTGAGTGGAGTAAGTAGCCAGTTTCATGTTTTTGGGTGTTATCACAAAAGACGACCTGACCTGGGGCACTCACATTGCAGCACTGGTCAAAAGGGCCTAGCAGAGATTATACTACCACA
>QLTV01004101.1:1906841-1919683 GCA_003457575.1 Thermophis baileyi | reverse complement strand
AACTGCATGGAAAACTGCTGGTGGCCTTCTACCGCTGCACCATAGAGAGGATTTTAACTTACTGCACCTGTGTATGGTTTGCCAATTGCACAGTGGCAGATAGGACAGCGCTCCAGAGGGTCAACGTCATTGCCCAGAGGATCATTGGTTGCCCTCTCCCCACTTTGGAAGAGCTTTATAGCTCCAACTGCTTTAAGAAAGTTCAAAACATTCTTAAACATCCATCTCATCCTGGGCACCCTTTTTTTGAACTATTACCATCTGGCAGACAGTACAGGATAATAAAAACAAGGACAAATAGGCTGAAAAACAGCTTCCATCCCAGGGCAGTAACTATATTGAATTCTACTGTATAGTGCAATATTAATGCAATATCGGTTTTCAATTCAATTGTATAGAATGTGAAGGATGTGTGTTTGGGTTTATTTTTATAATTATAATGTACATTGAAGATGGCATTTAATTTTGTTGTACGAAGTGCAATGACAATAAAGTAAAGTAAGTAAGTATAATGGCTGCTGTGTTGTTCTCCAGATTTGCTGACATACTTTAGTTACAATCTTTAATGATTCTTCTTCTATTGCTTACCATATTTCTTAGATACACCATTTATTTCATCATGGCCAGAGTGTTGATCTAACTTCAACTTCTTGTACTAGAGGTATTTGTAAATAAATTTGTAAATAATGTATATCTTCTAGGGTATCTTAGATTTTGACATCTTTACTATATCAAATTTCATTACATTCCTTCCATGTTTCTTTGTTTTTCTTCAAATGAGTTACTCTGTTCCATTAGCATACTCAGTCAAATTTGGGATATCCTTCTGAGTTTGGAGGGTGGGAGTTGTAAGGCTTACCTCATTTTTCTGTGTCTATTTCCTTTTTAAAAATATAGTTTTTATTGAGTTTATATACATCTAAAAACAACACAACAGATTAAACAAATGAACAAATAAAACAAATTCAAACAAAATAAAACACAATATAATCAAACATAGCAAAACAATACTGTCTATACTGACAGTTATTCTAAATTTATCTTACGGTGCTAATATCGAAAGTATATGTGAAACTTATATGCTTTATATATTACACAAATAATATTCATATTTCTATAGTTTCTCTTCAATATTATACATATTTGCTCATTCGATTTATTAATAATAAAATCATATACATATAATCCCATAGTTATTAGTAATAAAATATTTTAAAGTCACTGTATATAGTTTTCTTTCTATTCCCTCTTTTCTAACCATTCATAAAATATGTTCCAAACTTCGTAGAATTTCGAGTCCTCCTTCTCATTCAGCTCCAAAGTCATTTTGTCAAGCTCTGCACACTCAAAAATTTTCTTAATTACAATACTTTCAATTGGTACCTCCTTTTGCTTCCAATGTTGTGCAAGACAAATCCTTGCTACAGTTAGAATATGTTGTATAATATAATAATATTTTTTTTCCATTTTTTGGTCAATAATTCCTAGTAAGAAAATTTCTGGTTTCAAATCTAGTTTTTGTTTAGTAATTTCAATTAGCCAGGTCCAAATCTTACACCAAAATTTCTTTATATGAGGGTTACATGTGATAATATGATCCATTTTTATGGTCGCACTTCCAGCAATTGGGGGGTAAATTTGGATACATTTTGGCCAATCTCGCCGGGGGAAGATGCCATCTATAATACATTTTATATATGTTTTCTTTATACGTAATTGATTTTGTCAATTTATCATTTTCCCCCCAAATTTTGTCCCATTGTTCCAAATTAATATTGTATCCAAAATTCCTAGCCCAGCTAATCATATTTCCCTTTACTATCTCTTCTTCCATTTTATAATTTAGTAAGAATTTGTATAATTTTAATCTTGTAATTAATTTCTTTTCTTGGCCTAATAAGATTGCATCCAATACTGATTTTCGTCTTTGTATTCCATACTGTTTCTTATCTTTGTCAAATCTTGACTTAATTTGAAAGTATGGCCACCAATCTATTTTGATTCCCTGTTGTTCTAATTGTTGAATTTATTTTAAATTTCCTCCTATTTCTGCTTATTTCTGTATATTTAACCATTTTATTTAAATCTGTAGTATTGGGATATGTCATCGCTTCCATACTCGAGAACCAATTTGGTATTTCACTGTAATGCTGTTTTTTAATTTTAGCCCAAGTTTCATATAATGAATCTCTTATCTTATGCCTCCTGAAATATGAATGAGTTTTGGGTTTCTCATCCCAGAGAAATCCGTGCCATCCTAGATGTAAATCATATCCCTCTAATGTCAGTAGTCTCCTGAAATATGAATGAGTTTTGTGTTTCTGTGTCTATTTCCATTTTCAATATTTTTGCAAATATCATTGTAATACTGCAACTTTTTCAGTCTGAGGCAGCAGCAGGCTGCTTCAGATGGTGAAGGAACACAGGCATCCAGTACAAACCATAATGACATCGCCATGGAAATAATGCAAGGTGCTGTTCTGCCCCAGCGACGAGCCACCAATAATACGCACACACAAACTGCAAAACACTGTTCGTTTACTAATAATAAAGGTCTCCTAATAACTTCTTAGGAGTCGTTGAAAACAAAATAAAGGCAGAAGAGTCTTTTTCAAACCCCCGCTGTTACTGTACAGTCGTAACAGCTGGCCAGAGTCCAAGAGATAATGAGCAGGTCTTACTGTATCTGGCAATACTCCCAGAGCTAGGAATGCAGGAAACAAGACTCGTACTGGAACAAGAACCGTGCAGACTGGAGTCACAAAGATCAAGAGTAATAATAAACGTTGTTTCCTGCAACGAGGCTCAGTGTGGTCAGGGCTTAAATAGTCTAAGGGTGTGGCCACTTAGCCTGCAGCTCTACTCTCGAGGAGACCTCCTCCTGAGTAGCCACTCTTGTCTTCTAGCAGCCCTGCGTGCCCGAGCATTGAGAAGAAGAGGCTCCTCCTCTTCTTCTTCGGCCCTGATGGGCTCCTCAGGAGGTACAGAAGGCCCTGGTTGACTCTCAGCCTCTGGCACCGAGTCCTCTCCAACCTCCTCGCTCTCTGACTCGGATGCCAGGTACATGGGCCAACGGTACCTCGCCACCACTGCCTCATCGTCCTCGGGATCCATGATCAACTGCACGGGACACTGGCGGGCCACAACCGGTGCCATGACATTAAAATGTGGGTGTTATCCCTTGTCTCTCCCTTTCCCCACCCTCTACTCCCACTAAGGACACTTGTATAGGGCACAGCAGGCCCATATGGTTCTCTGAAGTCTTTCCAATTTGGATTAGTCTCCTTCCTTAAAAAGAAATGAGGATTTAGTATGTAAAGAATTCCACATAAAAGTGACTTTAGGGAAAACTACAAACATCCAATATTTCTATCTGGAAAGACTTCTGTAAAAACAAAGGTAACACATACTGGGAAAATATTTTTGACATAGTTAGCAATGTGTGAATAAAATACATTGAATACATTTATCCTCTCTTTCCAAAGTTTTTTGTTGTGTTAATTTTTCAGACCATGCAATTATCCTCATTTTAACTATCCCTGATCCAATTAAAGGTGTATTTTAGTTTTCCAGTCTTTTGCAGTAATGAACTTGGCAGCTCACAACAGGATTCAAATCCATTTCTTATCCTCTATTCACTTGTCAGCTTAGGCAGTACCAAAGGTAAACCAATAGCAAATTTTACTTGAACAATTGTTGCAGGGCCCTGCCAAGGCCTTTAAAAAAAGGCTGACTCAAGCATTGAGATCAAAGATGGGATACATAACAATCTGCTTTCAATTCCCCCACAAGAATCTATAGAAGGTTACGGTTCACTTTGTACAGTTTTAATAGAGTGAATGTTATCTATTGGCTATCTTCCTGGTCAATTCTTGATGAGCTGCTGAAATAAATTTAAAAGGAATTCTATGCCAGAAAGAGTTGCAATGAGATTCACTGGGTTCAAACACCAAATCATCTACCCAGAGATTTATAGACTTTCAGGAAAAGCAGTTTTTCGATGAGGTAAGAAATCAGGATGAAGCTTTGAGTATATTTTCCTCAATTTATCTTCTCCTTATTTCTAGGTTGGTTCTCTCCTTGAATAGTTTCCATCCATTGCTTCTTGTCCTGCCATCATGTGCTTTGGAGAATAGGTTGACCCCCTCTTCTTTGTGAAAGCCCCTCAAATATTGGAACACTATTGTCAAGTCACCCCTAGTCCTTCTTTTCATTAGACTAGAAATACCAAATTCCTGCAACCTTCATCCTTTTTAGCCTCCAATCCCCTAATCATCTTTGTTAATCTTCTCTGTACTCTTTCTAGACTCTCAACATTTTTATATCTGGATGCAATATTCTAAGTGTAAGTTATAAAGCCACAAACAAGTTTTTAGTGAATAAATATTTCAATAAATAAATGCTTCCTTTTCTTTTCTACACACGTGGAAATGTGTGTGGTTTGCATGCGTGGCACCTTTTATTCTAGTCACAGTTAAGAATTGGGTATGATTTGTTTATATTTTTAAGGGTTTTGATGCTTGTTTTACAATTATAAACAAATTGTTTTGTAATTGTTCTCTTTTTTGTAAGAAGAAAAGAGAAATAGAACAACACATTGAATCTCAGTTCAGTTTTGGTATTATGGATGATATATACTGGAACTGGTTGAAGTTCCATCCCAAAGCATCTCCGCAGACCTTCTGTCATATTGGAATCAACTCCACAACTGTGTGATTTTGGTGAGGTTTTTTGTCCTTTTTTCCTTGGCTCTGTTATGGTTTAATTGAAACTGGAACAAAACAGCTTTTTTTTCTTGGTAGAGCAATGGCTTTGAGGAGTTTATGAGCAATCTGTTTTCTTTTTTTCAGGAACTTTTGATTTACTCATTCAACTGGCCTTATAAACTTTTAAGTGCAGTGAAAAAAATGGAGACCAGGCAGATTGGAAGTTTTAGTATTGACCTTCTTTCATATTACTTCCTGCCATAGCAACATGGCTTGGAAGATGAGTTTGCAAGCAATCTCTCCTTCAAATGAAGGCAAATATACCAAGAAGGAGAATCTGTCCTGCTTCTCCTTCTCCTTCACCTTCTCCTGCATCTTCCTTTTTGTTCTGGGATCTTTGATAGTTCAGGGGGATGGAATGGCAAAAAAAATCAGAACACCAAATACAAGTTGGGCGGATACGACCTCGTAGACGACCCTCACTCTGTCAAGGACCTTGATGTACGCATCTCAAATGATCTAAGCGCCAGAGCTCACTGTAACAGCATTGCCAAAAAGGCATTAAGAGTTGTTAACCTAATCTTGCAAAGCTTCTTCTCCGGTAATATTGTACTGCAAACTAGGGCATACAAAACTTTTGCTAGACCAATTCTCGAATACAGCTCGTCTGCCTGGAATCCGCACTGTATATCGGACATTAATACAATTGAGCAAGTCCAGAAGTATTTCATGAGAAGAGTACTCCACTCCTCTGCTCACAACAGAATACTTTATGCCACCAGGCTTGAAATTTTGGGCTTGGACAACCTACAACTATACCGCCTACGGTCTGACCTAAGCGTAGTGCACAAAATTATCTGCTACAACGTCCTATCTGTCAATGACTACTTCAGCTTCAACCGCAACAACACACGAGCACACAATAGATACAAACTCAAGGTAAACCGCTCCAAACTCGATTGCAGAAAATACGACTTCAGCAACAGAGTGGTCAATGCCTGGAATGCTCTACCTGACTCCGTTGTTACTTCATCAAACCCCCATAGCTTCAACCTTAAACTGTCTACCGTGGACCTCACCCCATTCCTAAGAGGTCTGTAAGGGGCGTGCATAAGCGCACCAGCGTGCCTACCGTCCCTGTCCTAATGTCCCCATTTATTCGTACCCATTTCCTATGTTCATATTCATGTTTATACTTATACCTGTTATCTCCTACATGTTTGACAAACTACTGTAAATAAATAAATAAAAATAAATAAATAAATGGGATACCTTACTGCAGCCTACTCTCCATGGCCAAGTCACCACAAGACAACTCACTGCAGGGCAATTCAACAATTCAATTTAATTATTTAAAATAGTTAACAATATTTTAGTTTTTGTCATTCACATTTCATTTTGTTCCTCCTTTAACATTCTTTCTTTAATGATTTTATTCCACTATTTCTTTGATATTAGTGTAACTCTTGTCCCACGGTGAGTTATCCCATGGCGAGTTGGCTGTAGCGAGTTGGCCGTGGCGAATTGTCATAGACCCCAGGGGGAAGGACACTGATTGAACAATATTATTTACTATCTCCTGCTGGTTGGATGGAGAGATAGTTACAGACATAATTTCTGCCACATTGTCAACATTTTAAGCATAGAGATGATCACAGATTCGTTAGAAGAACTGAAGGGTAGAAAAGTCCTGGTAGACTATGAAGGCCATTAATTATGTTAAATTTAAACTTGTTTGATTTGATTTTGTTTGAAACTTGCTTAATTAAGAAGATCTGATTTTTTTTTAACAAATCAGGGAAACAGGAATTTGTATTTAGGAAACAAATTCATCTAGTTAGCATAGTCTGTACCAGTTTTCCCAAATCTGGTACTCGCTGGACATATCATTCTATCTGGGGAGCTATAGAAATTCCTTGTCATGGTTCCGAGCAATGAACCCAATTGAATCAGGGCTTGGAAGCTCCATTCAGGCTTGAAAGACCTTTTATTGAGTATATCGTATTGGCACTCAGAAAGGTGAAGTAATTCCCACGCTTCAGAGTAATAAAAAGAATAGAAACTCCCCCCCCCTAAGGTGTCTTGGCTCATGTTAACCAATCAGTCCAGCAGTAGCTCCCCCTCAGTCTCAGCAGATGCTCATTGTCATGACCTTGGTTCACACGCTGCATCAGGTTGATGTTTTGTCTAGTGGACCAAGGCATCACATTCCAGTCCTTTCTAACTCCCCCCTCCCCCCAAGAGTGGCAACTAAGAAATGAAGTGAAAATAAGCATGGCTTCAATCGAAGTCGTTTCGAAGTTGACATTCCTGGCCCAACGGAAGGCTGTAGATGGGGGATATGGGTTTAGGCAACACCAAGTTCCATTATTGCTGCTTCTATCCTGCACCTAGGAATCTCTTCTTCTTCTTTTCTTCTTATCTTTTGGACTTGTTTTATGCTGTTAGTTGCTTATGAAACCATGTAGGAAATTTAGTCTTCTACCTCTACTACATAAAGGGCTGCCAGAGTTGTGATCAAAGGGTGACATGAACAGTTGTTAAGCAACTGTAACATGTGCTTAGCTTTTAGTTTGCAAAGATCAGTGCTGTATTTTACCATTTTCATAATTTTTTATCAGTTATAAGAGGGAAGGTGAAATGGTAAGTCTGCCATAACCCATCTCCCAATGTTGTTGCTTTATTAATCCCCCCCTCTCTTTTTTGCTTTTTATTTTGAATGCTAGATCTTTTGGTTGTTACTTTCTACTAAACCATCTGTTCTTTGATACTTCCCACATCCCTATCTAGCAAATTGGGAACAAGTTCGGTATCTCAGAGACTAACAGTCACTAGTGAGCTTAATGCGAGATCGGTATCTCAGAGACTTGCTGCTGCTTGCAATATGGTGAGCATTTAACTGGGACAGCACTGAATAAAGAGATTAAGCCATTGAGTTGTTACGAGAGTGAGATCGTTTGGAAGTTTGTTATCAGTTTTCACTTCTAGCTCTACACGCATTAAAGTCAATCAAGCGAAACCTCTGTGTTTCATTACTTTTAGCTTTGCCTTTTGTTATCAACATGAACCTCCCGATGGAGTCATTTACAAATGCTCGGAGAAAGCATTTAATACTATTTTGTGATGGATTAATAATCACCAGGGTGACTGGAGATTGGCTGCTGATTCACAGGACTCTCGCATAATCCAGGCACAGTATTCCTTTAAATAGGTGTCCCATCATAGAAGTCATTCTGGCTGAAATATCACAGCTTGGCCCCTTATCCTTGATTACTGAAGTAACCCACTTTCTGGTTTTCACTGGAAAGTAACCACATCAGCTGGTTATTATTAGAGACAGCTAATTGTGAAATATAATAATACCGATAAAGGAGAATAATTGTAGCTCAGGGTTGAAATGAGGGGACCTTGGCACTCTCTGAGCTTGGTTCTTTTCTTGCAGATGTTTCATTAGCCAAACTAGGCACCATCGTCACTAGTACTGATAATGTTACATAGTTTGGGTAATGAAATATCAACAAGAAAACAACCAAGCTCAGACAGCATCAAGACCCCCTTATGTCTTGGTTTACCTGGATGAGATATGGAGGAGGAGATTGTATTATCATGGTCTTCACTAAACCTTTTTCAGACTGACTTGATTGAAAGGCAGAATTTTGTAAATCACTGAAACAGAGCTTACACAAACTCCTGTAGAAGTTCCATAGAAGGGTGTCGGTTGAAGATAATGGGATTAGAAAAGGTATAGACCTGAGAAAGAACGCCGGCAACAATGAGGTCTCCAGATTGTGAATACTTGTGGAGAATTGGAAGAGGCTTTCTCATGCCACAGTTAGTTTCTTTGCATGTTATATGAGCAATTACTGTTAATACAGAAAGCATGAATGTCCCAATCCTGAATGAAAGTTTTATTTCCAGATACAAATGGACTTTTAGCTTTAGTTTTGTCTCCAATCGCATCATTTGACCTGAATTCCTCAACATTTTTGAGGCAGAATTAGGCAACACCAAGTCTGTGTCTGTCTTGTTGGGTTGCAGAACCAAACCAGACAGTTATAGAGGTGCAGATGACAGACTCAATAATTCCTCTGTAGAACTGTATCAGCAGCTCCTTGGGCAGTTTGAGCTTCCTGAGTTGGCGCAGAAAGAACATTCTTTGTTGTGCTTTTTTGATGACGTTTTTGATGTTAGGTGACCATTTTAGGTCTTGAGATATGATAGAACCTAGAAATTTGAAGGTCTCTACTGTTGATACTGTGTTGTCTAGTATTGTAAGAGGTGGAAGTATGGATGGGTTTCTCCTAAAGTCTACCACCATTTCTACGGTTTTGAGTGTGTTCAGTTCCAGATTGTTCTGGTCGCACTACGAGGCTAGTTGTTCAACCTCCCAAACTAGGTAACAGCATTCATTGATTACCCAAACTAGGTAACAGCATCAGTGCTACTGGTAGTAGGGTTTGCTCTCAATTTATATTTTAGTGGCTTCCTTCTCAGTGTTGGTGGGATGGTCTTAGATGTTCTTTGGTTAGGCTGTTTACTGTTAGCTTGTTCCTTGATTGGGGTATTGTTTACTTCTGATTGTTGGTCTAATGTTAATTTTGGCGTTAATCTATGCTCATCTAGGTGTTGATTACTGGTGGGTGTTTTGATCTTTTTGTTCCATTTTTGGCTTATTTGTCTCTTTGCACAGTATGTAGATGTTCATGTCTGTGTGTCTATTGATGGCCAACTTGTCAGAGGGTCAGGCTTCTAGGAATTCTCTAGCATTTTTGAATTGCAACAAAATAAAAGTCAGCCTGTCATGCCATTTAACATCTTGTAGAAGCTTCTGATTGTCAGCAATTGTGGGTTGGGTGGCACTTTTATACAAATTGTACCTAGGTCCACTAGTGCTTTTCTTCCTCATCAGGTGCCAAGCTCTGTGGATGACTCCTTCCTAAAATATATTGTAGTCTGGATAAGATAAGATAAAACAAACTAATCCAGGCTAAATAGGAGAATTCAATGATTGGGGATGAGCTCAGCCAAATGAATAAATGACTTTTGAAAGCCAGTGTGGTGTAGTGCTTAAGACATTAGCCAGAAACTGGGAGATTGGTGAGTTCTAATCCAGCCTTGGTCAAAAATCTGCTGGGTGACCTTGTGCCAGTCGCTCTAACTCAGTCCTAGGAAGGAGGCAATGGCAAACTACTCTGAAAAACCTTGCCAAGAAAACTGAATGGGCTGTCCAGGCAAGCTCTGAGAAGCGGACACAACTGAACATAAGGAAACAAATCAGACACTTGCATGCTCACAAGTGCACTCTATAACTACAATAGCAATAGCACTTAGACTTACATAGCAATAGCAATAGCAATAGCAATAGCAATAGCACTTAGACTTATATACCGCTTTACAGTGCTTTACAGCCCTCTCTAAGCGGTTCACAGAGTCAGCATATTGCCCCCAACAATCTGGGTCCTCATTTTACCTACCTCGGAAGGATGGAAGGCTGAGTCAACCTTGAGCCGGTGAGATTTGAACTGCCGAACTGCAGCTAGCAGTCAGCTGAAGTAGCCTGCAGTACTGCACTCTAACCACTGTGCCACCTCGGCTACATACCACTCCATAGTGCTTTAAGAATCTCTCGGAGTGGTTTACAATGTAAACATTATTTGCATATTGCTCGCAACAATCTGGGTCCCCATTTTACTGACCTGGGAAGGATAGAAGATTGAGTCAACTTTGAGCCCGTCAGGATCGAACTCCAGACTGTGGGCAAAGTTAGCCTGCAATACTGTATTCTAACCACTGTGCCACCAGGCATTCCAACCACTGCTACAATGACCTGTTAAGGACTATCAAATATTTCAGTCTGAGTTCAAACCTTGGTCCCTGGTAGATAATATCCAGTGGGGGGCATTGTGGGAGAAAGGGCACTGTACCGGGGTGGATCCGCTCTTACTTTTAGACACAACCGCAGAGAACATTGCTGGGTGACTTCTTTTTCTAGTAACTACTCTGTGGGTTCCACAAGGCACAATTTTCTCATCAATGCTATTTAGCCTCTCACAGGTTTGAGGGAGGGGGGTGAGGTGTTATCAAAATGATGATGACACTTCTCCCTCTTTATCCGTAATGTCTGAATAAAAGGAATTCCCAACCAATGTAACTTACAATCTAAGCAACATTTCTTTCAGTCTTTTCTTTTGCCTCTGTTTGCTCTACCAAGATCTGCAATTCTCTGTCCTTATTGAATGTTTTCTCCAGGAGCAAACAGTGGAACAAGTCTTCCCTTCTAAGAAATGTGTTTGTGGATTAATTCTGAATATCACAGGATCATCATCAGGAACACAACTGTGCTGATCATTGATAAGCCAGGTGTAATAATGACTATAAAGATTGTGATCGCTCTAAATAATATCAGTGCTGATTATGATTCTTCAGATTCATTGGCTGACGACCAATGACATTTGAATAACTGATGTTAAACTGTATTTGGATCTAATCAGCAATTAATTTTTTTTTTAAAAAAACCAACCAACCTCAACCACAAATTATATGATTCTATTAGAAATGAGGTACTGCCAAGGATGGGGTGGGGGTGTTGTTGTTTTCTTTTTTCTTTCTTTTTTTTTTTTTTGTTGCTTATGGTAGAAAATCCCAACACTCTGCATTCAGAGCAATTCCAAAAGTTATCATTCAGCATAAATTTTAATAAGCGTACTCTCCTGAGTGAACCTATACGCTAATTAATGGGCAAAATAATTGTGCAATCTGGCTGACAGTCCCTAGCTTTCATTAACAGTATGATTGCTGTTTTACCCCTACCTTCTGGGGAGAAATCATGCAATTACTCTTTTGGGATAATCAGTATTTGCTGTCAGTGCATGGCGGATAAGCAGCATGGAGCGTTTAAATGCTGGAATAAGCTTGTGAAACACACTGCGGTGCAACAAGCTAGGCAAAAGAAATCAGTGAAGCAAAGCATATTAATGAGTAGGCCCTGAGCATCAGGGACTTGTCACTATCAGGAAGAGCAGGCCTTCCAGCGGGAGGAGAAGAAACCTGGGTATCCAGGAGGGATAGCAGTACTTACAAACATGTGTGGTTGTTTAAGAACAGTGGATCAGCCTAGCTGGATTAGGCCAGCAATCCATCTCTCCACATGTCATCCTTAGTGAAGCGTGCAAACCAGCATCTGCATTTCCTGTGTCGGATGTAGAGAGCACATCTTTCTCCTTCTGTCCTGGCCACTTTTTACAAAGGCACGATTGAGAGCGTTTTAACAAACTGCATCACGATTTGGTTTGGTTTGGTGGCAGCAGTACCTCAGATAGAAAGTCCATACTGAGAGTGGTAAGGACAGCTGAGAAGATTATAGGAAGCTCGCTTCCCATTATTCAGGATATTGCTTATAAGCACTATGTTCTTAGACCTTGAATCATTGTTAGAGACCCCACACACCCACTTCACAATCTGTTCCTGTTGCTCCCCTCTGGGAGGAGGTTTCAAAGTATTTCTAGCAGGACTACCAGATTCTGTAGCAGCTTTGTTCCCTGCGCCATCCGTCTGGTAAACTCGCAAGATTCGTTTTTCTCGCCATGTACATGTATGCATCTGAACTAGACTGTGTGGTTTCTGTGTGTGGTTTCTCTGTGTCATATATGTGAGTATATGCATAATTTTTGGGGTCGTGTTTATGTAGTGTATACTGGAAATTGGTGACCCTTTGAGAGCTGTATGTAGTGAAATTTCATTTTAATCTATGCCGATTAGTGTACATTTAAAGGGACAATAAAGTTATTCTAAGTCTAATTTGATTCAGCATCCTGCTTGTATCCAGACCAATGGAAAGCTTGAAAACTGGATATGATAGAATTAACAACCTCACTTTTGGAAGAGACAAAAAAAAACATACTTGACCCATCAGAAGACCCACCACAAGACCCTCACTTGTCACACCCACACCTGACCCACTCTCACCATCACAACACCTACTGACTACACAAAGCCCTTATAAACAGAAGAACACTGACATCACATTGTTGTTAGCCGCCCAGAGTCCCTTGGAAGTTGGGCGGCATACAAATTTAATAAATAATAATAATAATAATAATAATAATAATAATAATAATAATAATAATAATAATAATA
>QLTV01004101.1:1837312-1867646 GCA_003457575.1 Thermophis baileyi | reverse complement strand
GAACTGGGGTGGAAAATAAGGGGGGGGGGAAATCTGTCTCTGCCTACCAGCATCCATTGGTATTCATCTGGCTAGCGTGGCTTAGCTCAATTGTTCTGTAGTAAAGCTGCTTGCTGCTGTGAAAGCAAAAGCGAAACTGAAACTTCTCTGCTTGTGTTTTGCATTTGGATCAGATTTCTTTTCAGGTGGGGAGGGGGAGTAGAACTCCTTAGCATCAGAGCTTGTTAATAATAATATAAGAAATACTCATGTTCCGATGGTCATTTTGAAAAATCCTTTCTTAGTGAGCACCTAGAAGCCAAGAGGAACATACGTGGAAAATTTCAAGTTTGTAGGCTTTACGGTTCTGGAGATTTCGTGATTAATGCGTGAGTGGTTTTCGCTTTTATATATATAGATAAAGTATATAATTCATTTCTGAAATGTTCTACAAAATATAGCAATGGCTACCATTTTGAATCGGTTCTAACAGGAATTAACAAAGGTTGCTAAGAGTATATTTGGTTCTTGGGACAACTAATGTTTTGATTATAAGCTTCTCAAAATTCACTTGGTTCATCATTGTGGAAAATAAGGATCCTAAATTAGCAGGACTTTGGTTAGATACTCAGAGATCCTTTTATATATTTAAAGCAGAAATCCTTGTACAGGTAAGGTGGTGTCTGTAGCATTTTCATATACTATTGTCCTGCTAATTGCACATAACAGTTTCTTTTGTTTACTACATTTATATGTCACCTTCCACTAAGGAACATAGTGTTCCTCTCCAGGTTTTTTCACCAAAACAACAGGTAGCTTGTGAGTAAACTGGACTGAGGAACAGTGATTGAGTGAAAGTGGAGTTGCGTGTGACTTTACCCAGTCTCAATTCAACATATTAAACATTAAATCACACAGCATTGTGTGATTTAATGTTTAATATTGCCATATCATGGCAAAAAGAAGTCTTAACTCTCTTGTTCTATACTGTTTGCATTGCACTCGTGTCAGAAGCACCAAGGCTTTTCCTGGTAGAAAGGATTAGCCAATGACATCACCATTGCTCAGGGAACACCTAGCTGAGGGTTCCTTTCATGTCTCTGGCAAGAGCTGGAGTGAAGGATGGGAGCTCACCCCTCCCCAAGGCAGCACTCAAACACAGGCTTGCTAACTATATGGGGCACTGTACTCCTATTTCTATACTGCTGAGGAATATTCTTTACTTTTTAATTTTTTATTCCTGAAAATCTTTCCAAAAGAAATGTGAATCATATTACATAACAGCAAAGAATAGTCTTCTTTAAGCCATTCCCCGTGGCTGATTTTAGATCAGCAAAGGAGTGACACAAGACTTTGCTCTTT
Organism: Thermophis baileyi; assembly: GCA_003457575.1. Lineage (NCBI taxonomy): Eukaryota > Metazoa > Chordata > Lepidosauria > Squamata > Dipsadidae > Thermophis > Thermophis baileyi. The sequence continues at coordinate 1,866,305 of QLTV01004101.1, read as the reverse complement.
CCTTATTTGGTCAATTTATATTTTGAATATCTATTAAGGGAGAATAGATTGGAAGCAGATGAGTACAACTTTAAAACTGGAAGAAATAACATCAATTACTATGCCGATAAAACTACTTTTTAGCTGACAGTACAGATGATCTGGAAGTTCTAGTAATGACAGTCAAAGAGCACAGTGGAAAAAAAAGACGAAGATGAAATATATAAAGAAGGCCAAACTAATGACAACAAGTAGAGCAACCAGCCTTCAAACTGATAATGAAGATGTTGAGATGCTAGATAGCTTCTGCCGTTTAGAATCAACTATAAGCAGTAAAGAAATCAACACCCCAAAATTATGTCCCTAGCACTTAGCAGCATAACCAGGAAGGCCTTGGAAAAGATATTCAGTTGCTCTGACTTGTCTATACTTAAGAAAAATCAAAACATGCAGGCAAATGTTTCCCTGTGACAATAATGGATGCAAAATTTGGATTTTAACGAAGCAGAAAAATAAAATAAAAAAATAAAGTAAGTGTTGAACTTTTCTGTATTAGACAACACTCCTGAGAATGCTGTAGATATTCAAGAAAACAAATGGACCAAATCAATTCAAAGACCTAGCTCTCTGAAGAAGAGGCTAATGCTAGGAAAGGTGGAAAGAAAAACAAGAAAAAGACAACCAGCACAGTAGTGGGTTCTAAAACCCTTTACTACTGGTTCGCGCGTGTGGTGCTTCTGCGCATGCGCAGAAGCATCCTGGGTGGGTGGGCGGAGCCTCCCGCCGCCGCCACTACCGGCTCTAAGAACCGGGCCGAACCGGGAGCAACCCACCGCTGAACCAGCAGCCATGGGGAGGGATTCAAATATAACAGCAATGGATGCACTGTTGGGGGACCTGTTGAGGATATATCATCCTGGAGAAGTTCTATCTATGGGCTTGCTATGAGTCAAAATTGACCTGACTGCACATAATGAATTAATCAATACAAAATTGTTTGTCATTTCCTTCTTCCAGGATTTTTTCCTCCTGATTTCCTTGTGCGTTGCCTACAGGCCTTTGGACTTCTGCATCGGTTCCCAACTAAGTACTTTCTGGGTATGACCTTCCTTAGTTTTTTCAAATCAGTCCAGATCAGCTGTAAGATCAGACCTTATTGATCCGTTCAAATGATAGGTATTCCCACAGATTGAACAGTATAAATGGTTCTTCAACAGAATCACTTGAGGACAAGGTTTGAAATTCTTTCTCTGACCCAGAATTTACTAAAAGTAATGTTAAGCAAAGTCATTGACTTGTCACTCACTCTCAGTTCTCAAAACAGTTGATTTTGTTTTCAAAGATTGGCTTTGTCTACCCCTAAAGCATTTTGTGCTGATACAGAATTTGGTGGCCAGAAATACAGCCAAAATATTAGTTATTTCCATTGAGCTATTCTGTTTCTTTAATCAAAATGTCTTCTGCTGTAACTGTGGCCTAAAACTATATTTGATCACCAACCTGGGCTGTTTTTGGTCGCAGCTAACCTATCTCCTTCTAGCATATGCTCTTATTGCTGTCTGTCTGTCTGTCTGTCTGTCTGTCTGTCTGTCTGTCTGTCTGTCTCTCTCTCTCTCTCTCTCTATCTATCTATCTATCTATCTATCATATATCTATCATATATTTATCATCTATCATTATCATTATCTATCATCTATCATCTGTCTGTCTGTCTGTCTGTCTGTCTGTCTGTCTGTCTGTCTATCTATCTATCTATCTATCTATCTATCTATCTATCTATCTATCTCTACCCATCTATCTCTATCCATCCATCTATCCATCCATTCATCTATCCACTTATCCATGTTGTATGTATAACATACACTCTCAGTAAAGCCCACCAATAGTGGTAAGCAAAGAATACTAGCAATAGTTGAAAACAGCAGATACAAAATATATGCTAAATATTATAAACCATTACAATCAATACATTATAAAACAACATGCTTGTCTGTGATATCAGAATCCACCCTTTACCACTATATTTTTAAAAGAGATTCCTCCAAGGAAAAGGATAATTCAGTGACATATGCAGTTTAATCCTAACCAGGAATGAACATGGAGGATTTAGTCTATATTACTATATCCCTTAAAGGCATAATCACATCTCTTGAGCAAAATTACTTTCAAAATGAAGATAATAACATTGATCAATGCTGTAGGTAAAAGATACTGGTGGAATAAAGTGCTATGAATATTATACAATTATAATATATAATTATAATTGCTTTAAAATGCAATAATTGAATTTCATATGGCTTCTATCAGACAGGCTTGGAAATGTTGAGTGATTCCTTTAGAACTGAAAAAATGGCTGAAGCCATTACCAAACTATTTCTAATTGGGCCAATTTCTATTAGCACTTGATACCCCAATATCATCCCTTTTCCAACCATCAATTTCCTGTACATGACTGGTAATAGATTTGCAAAATAAATCAAAACTGAACTGTCATCAATATGGCCAAATACATTGTATGAATTCAGCCAAATATTTATTCAAGACTTATTCCAATAGTAGAGTCCATCTGAAATGGTTTTGAATTGCCCCTGTTGAAAAATGATTCTTTTTTTCTACAACAATAAGAAGTTACTCTAGATTCAACCATTCTATTTTGCATTGCTTTGATGATAAGGATAAAAACAAATGTGTACGTGGATTCTCTCATTTTCCATTTAACTGATTAGAATCAATAATTATCAGGAATTCAATTAAGCATACAAAAACATTTGTACTTCCTTCAAAGGTGCCATGGAGATGAACAAAATGGAAAATAATGGTTTTGATCTAGAATCAAAACTTGGCTTTTTTTAAAAAAAAGCATTGCTGAGTTCCTACAAATGCTCTTCTTTCAGGTTTTCATATTATCCTGACTGAACACTTGCCTTTTTAAAAAGTCAATTCTATAAAGACAAAGAAAAGAGAATGAAGTTTTTGTTTCAGTTACCACCTGGTAGTTACCTATCTGTTATAAGATCCCAGAAGAAAAGATGTCAAGGTATTTGACCTGCACAGTTTCTTCCAATCAGTGGGGTTAAAAAGAAGTTCCTGGCCTGCAAAATAATTATTTACACTGATAACACAAAAGTCCAGGAAAGCTAAAGGTTATTACCTAGTGTCAGCTCCCATGCCTGGTCCACTTCTAAAGGAGAAAGGGATGTTCAGAAGTAAGCCTCTAGGAGAACAGGAGAACAGGTGTGGAAATGTGTGGAGATTCTCAGAGATATGATTCTAAAATGGAAAATGTTACAAATGTACAATTTTTTTTGTATGCAAAGGAATATTGGCATTCTTTGCAATGTTGAGCAATTATTTTTGTTGAAAAGATGTAAGAAAGGCCATCTGTGTGGAGAAAATGTATGGGAGGGTACTTGCCATTGCTAAGGATACAATCCTACACATATCATAGAGCATCTCTGTGGTATCAATAAGATTTGCTTCTGAATAAACAATTATGTAGGATTGTGTAGGAGATGACCAGGCTGCCTGCGAGGAAGGGGTCAAACGCGTCATAAGTCCTTGTGCACTCACAAGAGATCTGAGTCCAACCCACCTTGAATGCCCCTCTTATCTCCCATGCATTTCCCTTAATGGCCAGTTGGTCAGATTCTTGTAGAGAGCTTAAGCTTGCAATAAATCTTCACACTCATTTGAACTGCCTGAATCTCCTGATTACCCCAGCGCTTGACAGATTGTTCTATATAAAGTATGAGGATAACTGTGCTGCTTTTGTTGTTAGGAATAACTCTCCTAATGTATCAGTTTATCATAAAAGTGCAGTTGTTACAAATATCTTTCAATATCCCCAAGTATTGGCCATGTTGGCTGAGGATGCTGGAACTTGTAGCTCAGCAATATTTGGAGGGACCCTGCCGTTTATTTGGTGTCAGGTCTCTACAAGTAGAGAGAAGCTAGAAGGATGGCCACCAGGACATTTTGTAGGACTCCAGATCTTTAGCAGGCCCATCTCAATTTTCTCTTGGCTAACTAATCTCTCTAGAAATTCATAAAAAGAAGTGTGAAGGAGAGAACAGTAAAAGTAATGGAGTTAGTTAAACTAACATCTTTATTCTCTCCATTGGAAGATCTAGAGTGGGCTTCTCTAATATAGATATGGATATGGATATGGATATGGATATGGATATGGTGATACGTTTTACTTCACTATTTATCAGTTCCAGACAGCATTATCCATGTCATGGATGATGGGATTGGTAGTCAGAAGTATCTGGAGGGCAAGAGATAATAAAAGGATGGACTACAAGCTGTCCCTTTTGCTGTTTATCCAACCTTCAAAGATTTGGCCAGGTTTTTTTGTCTTTTTTCCCTTACTTTTTTTTTCTTTCTTGCACATCGTTTGCTTCCCTCCATCTAAATATGAATCTGGTTTGATCTCCAGGGATTGATAATACTGTATCCATTTTACTCCACGAGGCCTGGTCCACATCTCATTTTAATGGTATAAGAACTGAGGTGCTAGGGAGGAATCTGGAAGTTGAGTCATGGCATTGGGACTTTTTTTCTTTTCAGTTTGAAACATTTTGCTGCTTATCCAAGTGACTTCTTCAGTTAATTTAATCCACTTAATTTACTTGGGTAAGCAGCGAAATGTTTCAGACCAAAAAGAAAAGAAGTCCAGTTGCCTTGACTCAACTTCCAGAAAAACTCTACCTGGATAACTGAGAATCTTCATCAACAAGTTGCTATGGAGGAAGTAAATGATTAACAGTGAAGAAGACAGCCATCAGTTGGCGTTCCTTGAACATCAATAGATATTCAATAGATTCTAGTGCTATATCAATAGATCCTATATCCTGACCCTGTGTTCCAGTAGATCAGAGCTATAGGAAAACAATACATTACAAAATCAATACATTATCAAAAACGTTGCAGGCACAACTGACCAGCCACAAATTATCCTACTTCAGACACATTATGTGAACACCTTCAGTAACTCTTTGGAGAAGCTCTAATGCTGGAAAAGGTGGAAAGGAAGAGAATATATGGAGAATATGTTTATTTATTTATTTTATTTTATTTGTTTGTTTGTCAAACATGTACAAGATAGCAGGTATAGGTATAAACATAAACATAAACATAATCAAAGTGAATACAGATAGATGAGGACAATAGGACAGTAGGACAGGGACGGTAGGCACGCTGGTGCGCTTATGCACGCCCCTTACAGACCTCTTAGGAATGGGGTGAGGTCGACAGTAGACAGTCTAAGGTTAAAGTATTTTGGGTTTGGGGAAGGAACCACAGAGTCAGGTGGTTAATTCCAGGCATTGATCACTCTGTTGCTGAAGTCGTATTTTCTGCAGTCGAGTTTGGAGCGGTTTACATTAGTCATTGACAGGTAGGACATTGTGGCAGATAATTTTATGAACTACATTTAGATCGGTTCTAAGGCGACGTAGTTCTAAGTTGTCTAAGCCCAAAATTTCAAGTCTGGTGGAATAAGGTATTCTGTTGTGAGTGGAGGAGTGGAGGACTCTTCTCGTGAAATATATTTGGACTCTCTCAATTGTAGTAATATCCGATATGCAGTGCGGGTTCCAGACAGGTGAGCTGTATTCGAGAATTGGTCTAACAAACGTTTTGTATGCTCTAGTTAGCAGTGTAATGTTGCCAGAGAAGAAGCTACGCAGGATTAAGTTGACTACTCTTAATGCCTTTTTGGCAATGTTGTTACAGTGGGCTTTGGCACTTAGATCATTAGATATGAGTACTCCAAGATCCTTGACAGAATGAGGGTCGTCTACAAGGTCGTGTCCTCCAAGCTTGTATTTTGTGTTCGGATTCTTTTTGCCAAAGTGTAAGATATAGATCATTCTCCAAAATGATCTATATCTAAGGTGCCCCTATGCATATATAGCAGAGCTCATACTACAGCAGCAAGTTCAAACATGGAATGATCGCCTCAACCATTTCGGACTCCACTGCAACATCAAGAAAACTGAGTACTTACAGACTGTCACCATCCCTGAAATGCTTCAAATCAATGGAGAAAACCTAAAGAAGGTGGGCATTTTTCGGTATCTGGGACCCCACCTCCAAGGCAATGGCGACATCAATGGCGAGGTGTGAGCAAGGGTGAATGCAGCCTGGATGCATTGGCAAGAACTCACTGGTGTGTTATGTGACAAATGAATGCCAACCCATCTTCAATCTAAGATTTACAAGACAACCATCCACCCGGTTGCACTGAATGGTAGTGAATGCTGGGCAGCAACAAGAGGGAACGAAAACTATCTCCATGCCATGGAAATGCGAATGCTCCATTGGATATCGGGCATCTCCCTTCTTGACCACATCACAAATGACATCATTCAACAACATTTTGGTGTGGCACCAATTATAGAGAAGATGAGGGAAGACCGGCTCCACTGATATAGATATCTCCTGAGAGCAGCACCTTCCACCGTTGCCAGAGGTGGGTTCCTCCCGGTTCGGACCGGTTCACCTGAACCAGTAGCAACCCGCTGGTGATGTCACGGTGACGTAATGGAGCCGGTTCAGTCGGTGCCGGTCCATGGGTACTGCCATCTTTTTTTTGGATTTTTTTTTTTTGGATTTCTTTTTAAAAAAAATTTCCTTCTGCACATGCGAAGAAGCCGAGTTTCCGGCACTGTGCAGTTTCCGGCACTGTGCATGCGTCACCATCTTGTTTTTGGCTTTTTGTGAGGGGGGGGATTTTTTTTATTTTTCGGCACGGCGCGGGAGGAAGCGAACCAGCAGCGAGGTAAGTTAGAACCCACCCTTGACCATTGCCAAGACTGCCTACCAACTAGAAGTCAATGGCCGGCGACCTTGAGGGTGCCCAAAACAGAGATGGCAAGACACCATCAACAAAAATATGCAAGCCGCAGGCCTGCGCCCTGGAGATACAGCTGACCGTGTAAAATGGCACTCAATGATCCGAAAAGCGGAACCTGCACTTGCGGGAATACGCTAGGAAGAAGAAGATTTCTGAAAGCAAATTCCTTCATATTTTCTATTTGTATCACCGTTTTTCTCCACTGCATAAATTAAGCATTGTGTTGTCACATTAAAAGCCAAAGCTGAATTTCAAAATCAGAGTATTCAGCACCATCTACATTTCTGCACCAATGGCATGTAGAAGGTTGTTCTAGCTTCTTATGGGGTACGAAAATAAAGCTCTGAGCCTTGTTTTTTTTTTAAAGTCCATACGTGCCAGATTAGCACATGGAATAACTTCATAATGGCTTCAAACAGAAGTTTTTAATGGAAACTGCAACTCATCCTTAACTACGCCGATGTGAACATTGTGTTCTAGTATGTATGATAAAAAGTTATAAAACTGGCAGGACTGAATATTTGACTGCAGTAACTGTGTATTAACAGACAATAAAGCACACATCATTTATAGAAAATCCAGCTGGTTATAAATTTCAGGATTTACTGCCATTTTATAGCATCTATAATGAATAAGAAGCTGTGATTGTGCATTCAAATTAGGCATATAAGAAGCCATTTAGAGAACAGTTTACTGTTTTCATTAACACCAGGCATGGATCCCTTTCACTAATGCTTGGAGATTCCATTCAGAGACAGTTTGCAATGCTCGCATTTTTCTTACTTTTGTATCATCAATCCATCAGTTACCAGATGTTCATGATCACTAGATTATATCTTATAGCAAAGAACTGCTCTGTTTTTAGCCCATTGTTCAAATTACGAAGTTAAGTGAAATATGGAATATTTCAGAGTACATGGAATCCTTGTATGGAAGAAGACATGGAAGCAAACTTTTACTTTCTGGAGAAAGGGTGGGGGGAAACCCTGAGAAAGAAAAAAAAATGCTAATTCTTATTTTACTTCTATACAACATGCTTAACCAGTACAGGTATAGATGTAGCTGATGCATTTGTACAGCATGCTAATCATAGAAAGTATTAACCTTATCTTGGGTTTTTTTTCCATGGCTTAGTGTATTATGTGAACTCACTTTGTACTACTATAAACCTCAGTGGTTTGTGAGAATCATGTTGTGCAAATGCAGCCAATAGGCAGGTGACACGACCTATTACTGTTTGACTGGTCTGGTTTACTGCATTGTGGTTTGTAACCTATGTTTTATGATATAGCCTGCTTGTGAACCCAACCAACTGCAATTTATTTAATTAACATGGGTCAATGACCACAGTTTTACATGATGTGTAGGCTGTCTATAGCAGCGATGAAATTCAACATTTTTCCCTACCAGTTTTGTGGGCGTGGCTTGGTGGGCGTGGCAGGGGAAGGATACTGCAAAATCTCCATTCCCACCCCACTCCAGGGCAGGGGTGAAATGCTCCTGGTTCGGGCGTGCCTGCTGGTCGTCGGAGAGCCAGTAGCAACAGCAGCGCTAGGCTTTGCCCACCTGCCCGGACACCGCCATTTGGGTTCTTTTACCTTCTGTGCATGCACAGAACGCTTTGTGTATGTGCAGAGGGTAAAAGAACCCAAATGGCGGTGTCCGGGTGGGTGGGTGAAGCCTAGCACTGCTGTTGCTACTGGCTCTCTGACGACCGCCAGGCACGCCCGAACCGGGAGCATTTCACCCCTGCTCCAGGGGAAGGATACTGCAAAATCCCCATTCCCACCCCACTCCAGGGGAAGGATACTGCAAAATCCCCATTCCCTCCCCACTCCTAGGGAAAGGACAGGGGTGGGTTCTAACTTACCTCGCTGCCGGTTTGCTTCCTCCCGCGCCGCGTGTCCGCACCTCGTGGGCATGCGCATGCGCAGTGCAAATTTTTTAAAAAAAAATCCCCCAAAAAAGAAAAAAGTCAAAAACAAAATGGCGATGCATGCACAGTGCCAGAAACTTGGCTTCTGCGCATGCGCAGAAGAGAAAAAAAACCTGTAAAAATTTTTAAAAAAATTAAAAAATATTTAAAAAATATTTAAAAAAAAAGATGGCGGCGTCCACGGACCGTCCCCGACCAAACCGGATCCATTACGTCATCGTGACATCACCAGCGGGTCGCTACCGGTCCGGTGAACCGTTCCGAACCGGGAGAAACCCACCTCTGGGAAAGGATATTGCAAAAACTCCATTCCCACCCCACTCTGGGGCCAGCCAGAGGTGGTATTTGCCGGTTCTCCAAACTACTCAAAATTTCCGCTACCGGTTCTCCAGAACCTGTCAGAACCTGCTGAATTTCACCCCTGGTCTATAGGCTGCCTTTCAGTATGTTAGTTTAGTGGTCTTTGGTAATCTAAAAAGAAGCATTAGAAGATATTGCTAGGCAGAGGACTTAAGAGCCGAGGTGGCTCAGTGGTTAGAGTGCAGTACTGCAGGCTACTTCAGCTGACTGCTAACTGCAGTTCGGCGGTTCAAATCTCACCGGCTCAAGGTTGACCCAGCCTTCCATCCTCCTGAGGTGGGTAAAATGAGGACCCAGATTGTTGGAGGCAATATGCTAACTCTGTAAACTGCTTAGAGAGGGCTGTAAAGCACTATGAAGCGGTATATAAGTCTAAGTGCTATTGCTATTAACTGAAATAGAAACCATAAAGGCAGCCTTCATTTATCTTTTTTCTGCTCTTTCGTTGGGTGTTTCTTGTGTGTCTAATCACACTTGGCCAAATAAAGCATTCAATTGTGTTGAGGAATGAAGAATTATACTCCAATAATTGTCATAAGGAAATGTATCTTAAGCCAGGATTCTATTCTATTCTATTCTATTCTATTCTATTCTATTCTTCTGTTTCCCAGCTGTCTCTGGAACAAGCTGTGCTTTGGTTCCATCTGAAACGCATCAGGCCAATGTAAGGTAAGCACATCTTGCTCCCGGTGGATCCCTGAGGCTTTTGTGGGCATGGCCCCCTCTGGTCCCTGAGCACTGATTTCCAGAAACATTTGGGAGCAGGAGATTCGGGAATCTGCACTGTGCCCAAAAGTCATTTCAGCCACTTGCCTCACTAAAGTATAGATTGCAGGAGATGTGAAGGAGGGGAACAAGACTTTGGGGTGGTAATTCTCATAGCACCAAAAGGTTCCCTTCTCCCCAGATAAGGAAGAAGAGAAGCCACTGCTGTCTATGCTCCAGTTCCACAGAGTGATTCCTTCATGGACACAGAGAACTGGCAATCCTTCTCCTCTCCTTCTATCCCCACTTATTTTTTTCCATCACTGGGGTTGGGCAAGAGAAATGGCAGAGATGGATTTTGGAGTTCCCTGACATGAAAAATTGCATTTCTCCCCATAGAGACTTGCTACGTACTTCCATTCCCCAGAGGAAGGAGACAAAATAGAAGCAGCTCTTTAGACAACACCTGCCCACCTGCCCACAGCTTGGATGTTACAACATCTAAACCTTGGTACGTGCGTAAAAGCCTAAGTTCTCAAGCTGGCAGTCTTGCAGGAATGCGGCCTATGGATTCTCATGGTCTAGGCCAGTGGTGTCAAACTGGCAGCCCGTGGGCTGAATGAGTCATGCACAGACCACGCCCACCCCAGCTCCGCAAAGGCAAAAAAACCCCATTGTGATACATTGCAATACATCACGTGATGCAATCGAGTTTGACACCTGTGATCTAAGGCAGACCTGTTTACTTCGGATGAGTGGCAGCTGTGTAGAGTTCCTTTCCCTGGGGCAGAAGAGTCCACAGGGGCCCATCAACAAAGTGAAAATGGTAGGTGCAACCAAGCAAATGAAGCTCCACACCTTTTAAGGTGAATAATATCAGCTCACCCAGATGCCCTGGCCATTTCCATATCATTGATGATCCTTGTGGCTGCTCCTGCTCAAGGGAAATCCACTTGTAGTTTTAGTATGGATGGCAGGAGAAAAGGAAGGAAGAGTAGCAAAGAATAGCTTCCTGGCACCAAAAAGTTAATAAATAAACCTTAACCTATGCATATATACATACCAGGGGTGAAATTCAAATTTTTTCCCTACCGGTTCTGTGGGCATGGCTTGGTGGGCGTGGCAGGGGAAGAATACTGCAAATTCTCCATTCCCACCCCACTCTGGGGCCAGCCAGAGGTGGTATTTGCCGGTTCTCCGAACTACTCAAAATTTCTGCTACCAGTTCTCCAGAACCTGTCAGAACCTGCTGAATTTCACCCCTGATACATATATACATACATACATTTCTAAAACCCTTTACTACCGGTTCGCTCGTGCGCACGCGTGACACTTCTGCGCATGCACAGAAGCTTCAGCGCATGCGCAGAAGTATCCCGGGTGGGTGGGCGGAGCATCCCGGGTGGGTGGGCAGAGCATCCCGGGTGGGTGGGCGGTTCTAAGAACCAGGCCGAAATACATACATACATACATACATACATACATACATACATACATACATACATACTACACATACACACACACATACTATGTTATCTTCCCATGTTATATAATATATATGGAGGCCATATTGAGTAACAAATTTGCTTGCTCTGATCTGGCTACCAGGATTGACAGCAATGGGTGGGCACAAGCTAAACTGGAAATTATCCACAGTAAATTAATTTCCAATTTTCTTAAACATGGAAAGATAAGATTGTGTGTGTATGTACATGTATGTGTGTATGTACAGTATATATGTGTGTATGTATGTATGTATCATTACAGGAGGCATCTCAAAAAACATCCTCAGTATCCTCCATGCACATAAACTATGTAACGTGTAAGTTAACCTGTTTGGACAGGTAATGGTTTTAACAGCAGTGTTAAGAAACAAATCCAGCAAACACCTGAAACCAGTTCTAATATTTCAGTTCTTTGCCAACACTTCTCAAGTACTTAATGTTTTCTCTCACTTCCCTTTAATTAGGCTCATCCCAAAGTTACTGTCACATCCCGCTCCAATAAACAGATTAAGTCTGAAGTGGCAAGAGACAGTTGCAATCAGAACAGATTCTTATTCATTTAATGCCGGAGCTGCTAAATGTTACAATTTTGCAGGCGGCTCTCATGAGAAATGGAACAATTTGCCATTTAGATTGCCCATGTACAGTTATAAACTGGAAACAGCCAACAGTTTGTATTTCTGCAAAGAAACTAACTTCCCAGTTGATTTTTCCTCTGCTTAGCAAACCAGTCACACATCTCTTCACATGTTCTTTATTTTAGCTATCTCTGCTAAACTCTGCTTGCAGCTATTTAGCATCTCAAACTGGAATTTAATATGATGTAGCAAATTCTTTTTTTATGTGGCCAATTTATTTATTCTTTTTCAGAGGAACAAAACAGTTTGTGTTCTTGCAATCACTCCTTTTACAATGAAATTGGCCTTTATTGTCCTGGGATATTTTCCTGACGTTTAGAAACTTAGAAAAAAAAATTGAAATGTGAAGAAACAAGTAAAATAGTTTCATCTTCAGACGGCAGTTCTACTGGAAACTTTGGTTTGTTAATTCTACTTTGAGATTATTGCAATCGATAGTCTTGAACACTGGGCCCTGTCTAGCAAAATTAAATTCAATGTAGAGAAAAGCAAGGTTTTACACCTAGGCAAGAAAAACCAAATGTACAGATACAGATTAGGGGAATTTGGCTTAGTACAATAACTGTGAAAGAGATCTTGGAATCCTGGTGGACAGTCACTTAAAACTAAACTATATGAACAACTGTTGCAGGAATTGGTTATGTCTAGTGAAAAGGACTAGGGGTGACATGATAGCAGTGTTCCAATATTTGAGGGGCTGCCACAAAGAAGAGGGGATCAACCTATTCTCCAAAGCACCAGATGGCAAGACAAAATAACAGAATGACAGATTTGGAAGGGACCTTGGAGGTCTTCTAGTCCAACCCCCTGCTCAGGCAGGAAACCCTATACCATTTCAGGCAAATGGTTGTCCAATCTCTTCTTAAAAACTTCCAGTGTTGGAGTATTCACAACTTCTAGAGACAAGTTCTTCCACTGATTAATTATTCTAACTGTCGGGAAATTTCTCCTTAGTTCTAGGTTGGTTCTCTCCTTAATTAGTTTCCATCCATTGCTTCTTGTTCTGCCTTCAGGTACTTTGGAGAATAGCTTGACTCCCTTTCCTTTGTGGCAACTCCTGAGAAATTGGAACACTGCTATCATGTCACCCCTAGTCCTTCTTTTCATTAAACTAGACTTACCCAATTCCAGCAACCGTTCTTTATATGGTTTAGCCTCCAGTACCCTAATCATTTTGTTGCTCATCTCTGCACACTTTCTAGAATCTAAACAACTTTTTTATATCATGGTGACCAAAACTGGATGAAGTATTCCAAGTGTGGTCTTATGAAGGTATTATAAAATGGTATTAACACTTCACGTGATCTTGATTCTATCCCATTGTTAATGCAGTCTAGAACTGTGTAGGCTTTTTTGTCAGCTGCAGCACACTATTGGCTCATATTTAAGTGATTGTCCACTAGGATTCCAAGATCCCTCTCACAGTTACTACTATTCAGCCAGGTACAATCTATACTATACCTGTGCATTTGGTTTTTCTTGCCGAAATGTAGAACCTTACTTTTTTCACCATTGAATTTCATTTTGTTAAATGGCACCCAATGTTCAAGTCTGTCAAGATCCTTCTGTATCTTAAGCCTATCTTCTGGAATGTTGGCTTTTCCTGCCAGCTTGGTGTCATCTTCAAATTTGATGAGTTCCCCATCTATCCCCTCATCCAAATCATTGATGAGGATGTTGAAGGGCCCATGACAAGAAGCTATGGTTGGAAACTAACCAAGGAGAGAAGCAACCTAGAACTAAGGATAAATTTCCCGACAGCGAGAACAATAAACCAGTGGAACGACTTGTCTTCAGAGGTTGTGGGTGCTACTTCACTGGAGGCTTTTAAAAAGAGATTGGACATTTGTCCAATCATTTGTCTGAAAAGGGTTTTCTGCTTGAGCAAGGCGTTGGACTAGAAGACCTACAAGGTCCCTTCCAACTCTGTTATTCTGTTATTTTGCTTTGCTTTCTGGTGCTTTGGAGAATAGGTTGACCCCAACTCTGTTATTATGGTAATCATAATGAAAAATAGTGAACACATTTTTTAAATAAATAAATCAGTTGTTGTCTTGCTAGCCAGTTCACAAATGATAATAAAAATGCAAGGTAATGATATGAAAAGCTAAGACAATGGACAGCTGTGCAGTCTGTTATTTTCAGAATATTATATATCCTACATTCATGAGACACATTCTTTGTATATAGCTAGATGAACTCAAATGATTGACAGAATGCTGGGAAAAAAATGCAGAAAATCTGCCCACACACATTCTTGCACCAAAGGGCAATCATCCACTTTTCATCCCAAATTTATATGTGATAACTGTGTAACTTATGTCCCTATGGAAACTACAGCTTGCATTTCTTATCAACAAGAATACATATTCACATAGTTGTACTCAGAAGTTTCAAAATCAGAAATTAGGTAGGAACATCAGGATCTTCAGTTAATTTGTCCACCAGGAATTGGTTTCATATTTATTAAAAATCCTCAGAGATACATAGCTATATCTTAGGCACTGGGGCTCCAACCCCTTACTGGGAAATTATTTATTTATTTTTCAAATTTATATGGCCACCCATGTCACAATAATTGATTCTGGGCATTGTACAGCCAAAATTATAAAAAAAAATAAACAGGTTCATATCAATCATATTAAATGGTTTCAAAAAGCATAAAACAGACATGAGATTAGATCAGCAAGGGAGCCACCTCAAGATCTCACTGAAGTTCTGAGAATCCCAAGCTTGATAACATAGCCAGGTCTTGAGGGATTTCTGGAAAATAAGTAGGGTTGGAGATGAGTCGTGATGGCAAAGTGGTTAGAATGCAGTATTGCAGGCTAATTCTGCCGACTGCAAGAAGTTCAATCTTGTCCGACTCACAGTTGACTGAGCTTCCTTCCGATGTCACTAAAATGAGGACCCAGATTGGGGCAATATGCTGACTCTATAAACCATTTAGAGAGGGCTGTAAAGCACTGTGAAGCCGTATGTAAGTCTAAGTGCTAATGCTATTGCTTTCTTCTCTGCGGGCATGTGAGCCATTGCCCAGCTCAGCTCCACCACGCATGCGCACGCGCCTCCCGCTGGCCAGCTGATTTTCGGGTATCTGCCGTGCATGCGCGGAGACCGGGGTGTATGCAGGAGACACAAGTGCATGCGTGGAGGGTGCGGGGGTCGCGTGCGCATGCGTGGGGTCATGGGGAGGGTGGGGGGTGCAGTGTCCCCCTGTGGCCCATTTTTGGTCCCAGGAGGCGGGGGGGGTCATGCATGCATGCGTGGGGGTGGGGCGCACGGGGTGTGTGTCACACACACATTGCATTATGGGTGCCAGCACGTGATGAGAAGGTTAACCATCACTGCTCTAGACAGCACATTAGTTTTTTTTTTCATGCTGGCTGCAGGGAGGCCTGCTAGGCCCAAAATGGGGCGTGGGGGGTGCGGCGCCCCCCGCGGCCCGTTTTTGGTCCCAGGAGGCTGCAGGGAGGACTCCTAGGCCCTGCAGGGAGGCCTGCTAGGCCCAAAATGGGGCGGAGGGTCATACACGCATGCCTCAGGGGTGGGGGAGCATGGGGGTCACGCATGCATGTGTCCAGCTTAGGAGTCATAGCCCCATATTCTCCTACCACTACTGGGACTACTTCGGCATTTACTTTCAACATCCTCTCCAGTTTCTCCTTCAGGCTCATATTATTTCTCCAGTTTTTCATACTACTGCCTCCTAATGTTGCTGTCATCCTAATGTTACTGTCATCAGAGCCATGTTGGCGCAGTGGTTAAAATGGAGTACTGCAGGCTACTTCTGCTGACTGCTGGCTGCCAGCAGTTCGGCAGTTCGAGTCTCACAGGCTCAAGGTTGATAGAAGCCTTCCATCCTTCCGAGTTCAGTAAAATGAGGACCCAGATTGTTGGAAGCAATATGCTGATTCTGTAAACCGCTTAGAGAGGGCTGTAAAGCCCTGTGAAGTAGTATATAAGTGTTCAAATCTCACTGGCTCAACATTGACTCAGCCTTCCATCCTTCCGAGGTGGGTAAAATGAGGACCCAGATTGTTGGGGGCAATATGCTGACTCTGTGAACCGCTTAGAGAGGGCTGTAAAGCACTGTAAAGTGGTATATAAGTCTAAGTGCTATTGCTATTGCTATTGCTATTGCTTTATCATTTTTTCCAACCATGTATGTATTTGCGTCCAATATTTTTTAGCTTTTGGGCATGTCCACCACATATGGTAATATGAACCAGATGATTGATTACACTTCCAGCATTTAGCAGATCTTCTTTATACATTTTTGCCAGCCTTGCCGGTGCAAAATGCCATCCATAAAACATTTTATACACATTTTCTTTATATGCAGTTGACATAGTCAATTTAATATTTCTATCCCATAATACAGTACAGTACATTAGTTTTAGGAGGTATCCAGGTCTTGGTGGTTAGTAGTTCAGACAAGAAGCCCAATCAGATGTGCTGGCTCTATTTTTATTGTAAGGCTACATTAACAGAATCTTGCAGGTGTTATATAACATCTCCCCCCCTTCACCTTTACAGCTAAGAAACTAGAGGGGGTCCCTTCTGAGATGTTTTCACATCCCCATTCCTTCTGCATACTCAGCTGCCTCTTAGCTGACAGTTGCCTCATCTGCAGCTCTTCCTCCTGACTCCCAAGGTCATTCCCACACACCATTACACCATAGTTCATTAACAGTCAATAAACATGTTGTGCAAATCCAGCCATTTGCTATACAGAACACATTTAGTTTGGAAAATAATTCCCATGGTGTGACTTGAAATAAGGATGCACAAAATGCTTCCCCCCCCCCCCATTTGTACAGCTCTTGCATGTTTCACTCATAATTTTGCTCCATCTTGGGAATTTCTTTTAAACATTCCTTTCAATTTAAATAGAAAGTTTATTTCTAAGTACTTTTGCATAACACAATACATATGTTTACATTTTTTAAAGTATAACATATGGTTTTTTTTGCCAAATTATATAAAATTCATTTGGAGAGCATGTGTAAATAAAGTATCAATGAATCATTGAATTATTAGACTATCTATCTATCTATCTATCTATCTATCTATCTATCTATCTATCTATCTATCTATCTATCTATCTATCTATCTATCTATCTATCTATCTATCTTCTATGTATCTATCTATCATCTATCTATCTATCTATTTATTTTCTGCCTTTATTATTTTTACAAACAACCTAAGGCGGTGAACATATCCAACACATCTTCCTCCTCTGACTTTCCCCACAGCAAACACAGATGAAGTTGGGCTGAGAGAGTTTGACTGGCCCAAGGTCACCCAGCTGGCTTTCATAGCTAAGGTGGAACTTGATCTCACAATCTCCTACTTTTGAGCCAGGTGCCTTAATTACTACACCAAACTGTCTAGTTTCATGTATCATAAATTACTATATTCATTATAGACAGACAGACATAGAGATACATACTGTAGATGATAAATAGATAGATGATAGATGATAGAGATAGCTAGATAGCTGGATGGATGGATGGATGGATGGATGGATGGATGGATGGATGGATGGATGGATGGATGGATGGATGGATGGATGGGTGGTGTGATGGCCTAGAGGTGGAGCTCTCGCCTCATAATCAGGAGGCTGTGAGTTCGTTCCTAGGTAGAGGCAGATATTTCTCTCTCTGGGCATGATGATATATCTGCTGAATATAACTCCGCATTGGTGACAGGAAGGGCATCTGGCCAGTAAACACTCAGCTCCATTCAGTTGCCTCGACTCCACCCCGCAAGGGATTACAGGGTCATTAAACGATGACAGATAGATAGATAGATAGATAGATAGATAGATAGATAGATGATAGAATCATCTATCAAACAACATCCTCATAGGAAGAAAATGTTGGATCGACAGTCTGTTTAAAATTAGGATTCTCAAGAGAACTCAGAGTTTCCTTCCCTCCATAGGAAATAAAATCTAAGAAAACTGTGGAATTAAATTCCAACACAGATGAAGAGCATCAGGATGTTGAAGGTTAAATAATATTCTTTGTTTTATCTGAATGAAAATCTGTACAGCTCCAACCATTTTCTCCAGGCTGAAAGCAAATACTGTACATAGCAGAAAGGGAGTTGAGGTAAATTGGCTGAAAAATGTAATTCGTCTTCAATAAAGCTGTCTAGAATTTCCAAGCCAAGAACAGACACAAAATGCTCCCCTTACAGACCTAAGCAGGAGGTGTTCCTGACATAAACCCAAGGAGAATGTGCTTAATTTACAGGAAGAAGATATTGGATGAATATCTGCCAATATCATCTTTGTTTATTTTGTGGTAGAATTGGGAAATTATTCACAACTCTATTTCAAGGAGATATTTCTCCTAATTCATGGAAAACACCGCCAGGAATGAAATAAATATTCCACATGGTGCCACAGGATGAAGATAATGGCTCCTTTCTGATTCTTTTTTTTTTTTTTTGCTCTCCTATATAATACTTTCAAGTCAGCTTATACTCATCCCAGCAGACATAAATTCAGAAAAGCAATTAATTTCAATTGTGTATAATTTATTTTTTTTAAGTTGCACTGTAAATGTAGATTGTGTTCACACTGAAATTTACAGTGTGAATAATAATTGTGTGTGGGGGTGAGCAAGGAGAAGGATGGGTTAAGATACTGGTAGTCCTTGACTTACAACTGTTCATTCTGTGACTGTTTGACTTTACAACGGCACTGAAAAAAGGGACTTATGACCGTTGCAGTAGCCCCAAGATCACGTGATCAAAATTCAGAGGCTTGGCAACTGACTCATATTTATGACAGTTGCAGTGTCCTAGGGTCATGTGATCACTTTTGGCAAACTTTGCAAACAAGCAAAGTCAATGGGGAAGCCAGATTCACTTAACAACCGGGTTAGTAACTTAACAACTGTGGCGAGACAGGTCGTAAAATGGGGCAAAAATTGACTTAACCAATGTTTCACTTAGTAACAGAAATTTTGGGCTCAGGTGTGGGTTGTAAGTCAAGGACTACCTGAAGTCTAAGGAGAGTACCAGGCTGGTACTAAGAATCTCAGATTCTTCTCCTCATGCAAAGGTGGGTTTCAGCAGGTTCTGACCAGTTCTGGAGAACCGGTAGCAGAAATTTTGAGTAGTTCGGAGAAACGGTAAATACCACCTCTGACTGGCCCCGCCCCCATCTATGCTCTGCCTCCCGAGTCCCCGCTGATCGGGAGGAAATGGGGATTTTGCAGTAACCTTCCCCTGGAGTGGGGAGGGAATGGAGATTTTACAGTATCCTTCCCCTGCCATGCCCACCAAGCCACGCCCACCAAGCCATGCCATGCCCACCAAGCCACGCCCACAGAACCGGTAGTAAAAAAAATTGAATCCCACCACTGTCCTCATGTACCATGAAGTTCATTAGACAAAACTGAACAAATTACTCTTTCAGCTGACCTGAACATTCCTATGAGGATGTTCCAAGGCCATTAGGGGAAGGAAATGGATCTCTTCATACTGTCTGGAAAGAATGGTGAAGTACAGATAGTCCTCAACTTATAACCATTCATTTAGTGGCTGTTCAAACAACAGCACTGAAAAAAAGTGACTTATAACTGGTCCTCACACTTAAAACTGTTGCAGCATCCTGATAGTCATGTGATCAGGATTTGGGTGCTTGGCAAGTGGTATGTATTTACAATGGTTGCTGCATCTGAGGATCATGTGATTACCATTGGCAACCTTTGCAGCTGGCTTCCAACAAGCAAAGTCATTGGGGAAGCCTGGTTCACTTAACGATTGATACATTTAACAACCATAGCAAAAAAGGTTGTACAATTGGGCACTTAACAACTGCCTTGTTTAGCAATGGAAATTTTGGACATTTTGAAATTTTGAAATTTTAGAAATTTTGAAATTTTGAAATAATTTTGAAATAATTTTGAAATAATTTTGAAATTTTCAAATTTTCAGCATGGACAACCTAGAACTACACCGCCTACGGTCCACCCTAAATGTAGCACACAAAATTATCCGCTACAACGTACTACCTGTTAATGACTACTTCAGCTTCAACCGCAATAATACACGAGCACACAATAGATACAAACTCAAGGTAAACCGCTCCAAACTCAATTGCAGAAAATACACTTCAGTAACAGAGTGGTCAATGCCTGGAATGCACTACTCAATGCACTGGTTTCTTCCCCAAACCCCCATAATTTTAACCTTAGACTGTCTACTGTTGATCTCACCCCATTCCTAAAAGGTCTGTAAGGGGTGTGCATAAGCGCACCAGCGTGCCTACCATCCCTGTCCTACTGTCTCCATTTTTTTTCGTACCCATTTACTATGTTCATATTTATGTTTATACTATACCTGTTATTTTGTACATGTTTGACAAACTAAATAAATAAAAAAATAAATAACTGTGGCCAAGGACTACCTATAGGCACATGTAAAATAATAATGGATTAATGTAGCCCAAAGCAAAAAAAGAACCATTTTTTTCAGTCCATTTTTCCCAAGGACACAACAGTCCAAAGCAGACATCATGTTACCCTACGATTGGACAATTCATGTCCTGTATTAACAAACTTCTTTTTGTGCCCTCCAAGCATCTGTCTTTTGAAATTTTGCAGAAAATTACAAAAGAATGGGAATGTTATTTCTAGGTGATTTTAAGAAAGAAAATGAGGAAAGAATAACAGAGTTGGAAGGGACCTTGGAGGTCTTCTAGTCCAATCCTCTGCTTAGGCAGGAAACCCTATACCATTTCAGACAAATGGTTATCCAATCTCTTCTTAAAAACTTCCAGTGGTGGAGCATCCAAAACTTCTGGAAGCAACTTGTTCCACTGATTAATTGTTCTGTCGGGAAATTTCTCCTTAGTTGTAGTTGCATCTCTCCTTGATTAGTTTCCATCCATTGCTTCTTCTCCTGCCTTCTGGTGCTTTGCAAAATAGCTTTACCCCCTCTTCTTTGTGGAAACCCCTTAGATATTGGAACACTGCTATCATGTTTCCCCTAGTGCAGCGGTCGGCAACCTTAAACACTCAAAGAGCCACAAAGGCCCTAACCGGAAGCCCCCCATTCAATTCTGGAGCCAACCGGAAGTCCGGTTTCCCCCACCATAGAGTCTCCTCCTAGCGCAGTGTCCTTTTTCCTCTACCTATCCTAACTGAAAGCCCTCTCAATTGTGGAGCTGACTGGCAACAGGGAGCCGCAACAGAGGGATGAAAGAGCCACATGCGGCTCCAGAGCCGCAGGTTGCTAACCCCTGCCCTAGTCCTTGTTTTCATTAAACTAGACATACCCAATTCCAGCAACTGTTCTTTGCACGTTTGGCTGAACAGAATTTCTAATTGGCTGAACAGATCTCTTACAAATTCAGTACTTATTCCAAAACTGGAGGGAAAAATAGAAACTCTCCATTTCACACAATGTGATGGCTTTTTTAATTTGCTTACAACTACATGTATCTTCATGTGCAGCTACATCATTTACATCTACACTTACAGTATATGAGCTACAGTTGAGAAAAGCATTTCTACTCTGTGGAGCCTCTTTTCAAAAGATTCTCCTGAGGACAAAGAATCCAGTACTGAGATATGCAAATAAAGGATGAGATGCAAGTCTTATTAAAAAAATAATGCAGATAATTAGAGCATTCGCTGAAGAATTGCCAAACATTTTGGATGTAATGGTTAGATCATTTCATTGTGTTTATTGCACACTCAAAGATTCCATTACTGTCTCTTTAATTCAAAAAAGTAACAAATTCACTCGTTCCTTACTCATTGCAAGATAATTATCGAAACAACTCTTGATAAAGTAATCAGCTTGGTAGTCCCATGTTGGAACAATGTTCTTATGAGCCTGGCTAATCGGTAATAGGAAAAAGCAGCCATGCTTGGTGAAGTTGCTCAAGCTCTCTAAAAAGTCTTGGAGTCTGATATTTGATAGCCCATTAAATAATCCATAAAATGTTAAGGATGATTACACCTTGAAGAATTGTTCCCAGAGGCCTCTTAACATCAAAAGTGCAAGGGGTATAAGACTCCACAATTTCACAGCCGGGGTTCTTTCAAACAGTGTATGGAAGTTCACCTTTAGAACAAGCAATTGTCCAACACTGGGCCATGAACCGTTGATGAATTTTATCTTTATGATGTGCAATATAACTTGATATGATCTCCATGTCCCAAATGACCTCATGGATTAGAACATAATTATTTATCAGCTTTTGCAACACAAAAATGTATACACCGTATTTGTGGTTTATTTGTCCCTTACAGTGGTGGGCTGCTGCCGGTTCGGACTGGTTCAGCTGGCCCCGCCCCTCCGCCCCTGCGCTATCCTGTCTTATATTTCCTTCTTTCTGGCTCAGCTGATTCGCGCAGCACAGCTGATTTCTGCGCCTCCGCTGTTCTACTTACCGGGGCTGCCTTAGAAGATTAGCAGCTGAGCTTCAAATTGCTGTATTTTGAACGCTGCGTGCAAGCGCGTTAGGCGTGTGTGTGCGTGAAGTGCGCGCGCGCGCAAAGCGTGCGATCACCGAACTGGTTGTTAAACTGGTTGCAGCCCACCACTGGTCCCTTAGGCTTTTGGAGAAGTATGTGTATGAAGGAGGTGAAAGGCAGAAGAACACAGAGACACCCATGTACATATGTGTTTGTATTTATATATACCGTGTAAAACTACATTTGTGTGTACACATACACACACACATTTCCTGCTGTTCTGGTAATGTTGTTTCATGTGTTTCGTGTCTACAAATACAAAAGCTGAACTGGGAAGCAGCAGGATAGAAGGTCTTTTGATGTATCTGAATTTTCAGATACCAACAAAACAGACAATGGACCATAGAACATATCAAGCCTGAGTCTCAATCGAAGCAGTAATGTCCAGGCTCAAACTATTGTATTTTGGCTTACATCGTGAAGATACTCCTTTTCCTTGAGTATGTTCATCAGGCTTGGAAAATCTGAAGGACATAGAAGAGGATGGCTAGTGACAGCAATGAATGGACACTGAGAGACCTAAAAGGCCAAGTTGAAGACAGATCATTCCAGAGAGAATCTATCCAAGCATCAGCATCAAGCATTTAATTGCTCAATCAATTAATGACAAACTGAACATACTGAATCACAATTTGTTTCTATTTAACTGCAGGTTTGGAAGTGGGAGATGGAGATTTTAGGCTGGAGAATCAAGACATAGTTCACTGGTCTTGCCATCTAGTCCTAATCTGTGAGCATTTGTAAGGAAACAAAAATATGTAGACGTTCTAATACAATGGAAAGTTGGCCATAAATATTGCTAAAGGGCAAACATGGCTTATGTAGGTGAAATTCCATCAGGGCAATATAGCAAAAAGTAAAATGGGCTTTACTCCCATGTAAGCAATTCTAGGGTTGCAAATGAAGATGGAATTATAATGGTGGTGTACTAAGGCATCCAGTAAACCTTTGGCAGATCACTTCACATTTGATTTTCTCCCACTGATTCTTATTTTTTTGGGGGGGGGAGAGAAAGACACACCTGTGTTAAGACACCACAGTTGAGAAAAACAGCTACAAGTACAAATAAAGTACACTTCTTCAAATATGACTCATTAAGAGATAAGTTATCTTCTCTCTAGTGCTCTTGCTAAGTTCTTTTATTTTTTCACATTCGCGGTAGTGGATTCTGATGCAAAACTCCAAGCTCCCACACTTGATTGCACTTCACTTTCTGAAGGAGATGCTTAATCTCCTCTATCTTGAGTGAGTCTGGATGGGAATGCAACCTCTCACATCCCAGAACAGCATGAAAGATTTGGGGAAGAGTTGCAGTTTAGTGATCAGAGCGTATGCTTTGCACGCCAAAGATCTACCCTGTTTCCCCCAAAATAAGACATCCCCTGATAATAAGCCCAATCAGGCTTTTGAGTACATGGCAATAAGGCCAAGGGCTTATTTCAGGGTTCAAAAAAATATAAGACAGGATCTTATTTTCGGGGAAACATGGTAGGTTCATCTCCCATCACTGACTAAAACAGATTCAGCCAGAAAATGCACCTTAGCCTGAAATCCCAAAGAATCCTGGTCATTTTTAAATTTATTTTATTTATTTATTCATCAAACAAAAATTACAAATTCAAACAAGGAAAAAAAGAAAATCAAAATGGGACAGGGACGATAGGTGTGCTAATGCACTTACGCATGTCCCCCACCACCACGGGACCTTTTAAATATGGAGTGAGGACCACAGAAGTTAAGTTAGAATTACAATTGTGGAAGTTAATGGATGAGACAACTGAATCAGGTAAGATATTCCAGACTTTGACAATTCTGTTACAAAAATCGAATTTTTTTACAATTGAGTTTAAAGTGGTTTGCACTAAGTTTAAAGCAGTTCTTCGCACCTGTTACATTACAATTAAAGTTTAAAAAGTCATTTACAGGTAAAGTGTTACTATGTACAATTATGTATACAATACCTGAGTCTCGCAAGTGTCGCAGTTCTAAACTATCTAAACCAAGAATTTTATAAGCCTAAAGTATGTTTACCCATAAGTGTTGATGCATCCATGGATACTTTCCTTGTAATCAGTGGTGAAATCCAATTTTTTTTACTACCGGTTCTGTGGGCGTGGCTTGGTGGGCATGGTGTGGCTTGGTGGGCATGGCTTGGTGGGCATGGCAGGGGAAGGATACTGCAAAATCTCCAGGGGAAGGATACTGCAAAAAATAATATATATATATATATTAAAAGGCAAAAGCTTTCGTGAGCTTCAGCTCACTCTAGTCATCCCATGACATCCTTCTGATTTTTTCTCCCCAAATTCTAATGAGTTGTGATTAAGGTACAAGATGTTAAGATTCTTTTCATTAAGAACCATTAAATTTATTTGCAGGAATGCCTCTGGCATCTCACAGGTATTCCTGCTAAAATAAAGGGCAACTGATTACAGCTCCAGGCTTCATTTGAAAGGTCCAAATCTTTCCAAAAGAAGGAAGACTGAATGATAACATTATCTGGCAAAAAACACCCTGGAGAATTAAAGAAGACTAGAGGAACAATTTCATTGGATGACTTCAGCTACATGGTTGTTTTGTGATTGGCCAAATATACCTGGGAAACCTTGTTGTGAATATTAATCTTCTGTCACCACCTTGGAGGCATTCATTCAAAATTCCAGGCAGATCCATCCGTTCCGCAAAAGTTAACTTTGATAAGACACTCACAGAGAGAGAGATTATCTGTCTCAATATATAATTAGCTTCATACTTGATATATTTGGTAAATCGGTAATTTGTGAGCCTAGCATAACGTAATGACTAAAAGGGCACCTTCACTTTAGTCCTTAATCTACTGTGGGGGGATGATAAGCCTAGTTTAATTTTAAGAAGAGGGGCTTTCTCAAGTGATGTACATGAATTTCGTGGAACCTTTGACATGTGCTTGATAAAGGCTGAGAGTACCATAAAGCCAAATGCAATTATTCATAAATCCCATTTCAGTTGAGAAGATTAGAGCACGGGCTAAACAGTTCTTTCACTCAAATGTGTCTTGGACAGAATTACCGTCAGTTTGGGATTTTTTTAAAAAATGGCTAAAACTAAGCTTCTCTCCTCACTGCACCTTTCTTTCTTCTTTTAAGGTAAAGACCATTGAAGATAGGGAACATATTCCATTTAAATCAGCGGTTCTCAACCTGTGGGTCGCGACCCCTTTGGGGGTCGAACGACCATTTCTCAGGGGTCGCCGCTCGCGTTAGCCCGCCATCTTGGTGCCACCGTCACTTGTAGGGGTGAAATGCTCCCGGTTCGGCCGTGCCTGCGGGTCGCCGGACAGCCGGTAGCTACAGAAGCGGGAGACTTCGCCCACCCGCCCGGACGCCGCCATTTGGGTTCTTTTACCCTCTGCGCATGCGCAGAACACTTTGCGCATGCGCAGAGGGTAAAAGGACCCAAATGGCGGCGTCCGGGCGAAGTCTCCCGCTTCCATTGCTATCAGCTGTTCGGCAACCTGCAGGCATGCCCGAACTGGGAGCATTTCACCCCTGGTGCCACGCCCCCTTTGTCACCTCATCCCGCGCGGGGAGGGGGTGGGGAGGGGTTCGCGGTGGCAGGGAGGGTCGCGGGGGGGGTCGCGGCATTAGAAAGGTTGAGAACCACTGATTTAAATCTTAAAAACTGCTAGTTTGTACCTTGAAGTTGAGGGAACCTTGGAATGAAAAGTGTTCTAGTCTCAGGCAATTGTGACTTCTGTACACCTGGGATGTACATCATGTGATATAGGATGTACCACATGAGGTACATAAAAAAGCAGGCAGAGCTTTGACTGCACAGCCATGGCTGCCATCTTAACTATTTGAACCATCTGCCAGGTGGATACTCTTGGAAATATATATATATATTCCTGGAACAGTATAGCTCTGTCCACTATTATTCATGACTTCAGATTAAAAGACTACAAAATGCCTTACAAGGTCAAGAAGCCAAAATAGCTTCAAATATCTGCTTTTCAGTTAATATTTCACTGAACTTGTTTTCTCTGCACTGATTCATATTTACTTCTACATTCAGTTCATGGTGTGGTAATCTATATATATAAAAGCCAAATACCACTCACGTATCATCACGAAATCTCCAGAACTGTAAAGCCTACAAACTTGAAACTTGGCACGTATGTTCCTCTTGGCTTCTAGGTGCTTGCTAAGAAACGA
The DNA here is from genome assembly GCA_003457575.1 of Thermophis baileyi. Taxonomy (NCBI): domain Eukaryota; kingdom Metazoa; phylum Chordata; class Lepidosauria; order Squamata; family Dipsadidae; genus Thermophis; species Thermophis baileyi. The sequence continues at coordinate 1,839,624 of QLTV01004101.1, read as the reverse complement.
TTTTTTGAAATAACCATCAGATCATTACTTATTTCTTATATTATTATTAACACGCTCTGATGCTAAGGAGTTAGACATTCTACTCCCCCTCCCCACCTGAAAAGAACTCTGTTCCAACTGCCAATGGGCATGGCCAGTGCATGACTCATCCGGTCTGCAGGCTGAAAATTTAGACATTCTACTTCATGCTAAGGAGTTCAGTTTCGTAGCGAAGCACGGGTATCCAGCTACTACGGTAGTTACTAATAAAATCAATATGGACTTGAATTTAGATATCTGAATGACCATCTCCATGGACCCTCTTTCCATCAGAGACTTATGCCAGAACTTTGAACTTTCAGGAAAGAATATATATTGTGGAAATTTATCTATCTATCTATCTATCTATCTATCTATCTATCTATCTATCTATCTATCTATCTATCTATCTATCTATCTATCTATCTATCTATCTATCTATCTATCTATCTATCTATCTATCTATCATCTATCTATTCTCTATCATCTATCTATCACAGTGGTGGATTTCTCTTACCTTCCCTACCGGTTCGGAAGTGCGTGCATTGTGTCAGAAGTGCATGCTTCGTGCGCGTGCGCTCGCACGTTACATCCGGGTACTGACCCTCTGCGCATGCGCAGAAGCCTTTGCGCATGCACAGAGGGTTTGTTGCCAGCCGCTTTCAAGCAGCGGTGACTGGGGAACCGGTTCGGGGGCGTGGCAAGCTGGCCATCACTACCAGTTCGGTGAACGGGGCCAAATTTCTGCCACCGGCTCGCGTGAACCGGTCCAAACCAGTAGCAACCCACTACTGATCTCTCTCTCTCTCTCTCTCTCTCTCTCTCTCTCTCTCGTCATTTTCTGAGATGTTCTAAATCAGGGAAAGACACTTGCCCTCTAGGTTTTACTAAATTCCAGTTTCTATCATCCATGCTTGATCATACTGGATGGAGCTCGTGATGCAAATCCAAGAACACTATGTATTTCCCCCCCACTGTCCTAAATAAATAACAATGAAATTGTTTTGTTTTTGCCCCTTGCAGGTGCTATTGAGGAAGCCAACCTCCAGAATTATTTGATATTCATTGTTTTATTTAGCATGAGTTAATCCTAGGAACCTGTCACACCCCAGACTTATCACAGAAAGCTGAATACTCTATGTCATGGAAACCCATTTGTTTCAGTGGCTTTTAAACTCCATGGCTTTTAAAATCACAATTCTGTTTTATTTTCTCAGGTGCTACTGTATGGGTCTTGCAATGATGTGAGACTTGCTTTGAATCATGACAGTGTAATTTTTCAGATATTGTGTCTCTGCAGGAGGACTATTTGTTAACTTGCCAAAGTACTGGTAATTGGTTCAAATGCTTAGGCTCTATCAACCTTAATTAAATTATGGAAAGTGATTTTTCCAGTCTTCTTTAAGCACTGTGTTCAATTCTGGGCACATTTAACAAGGACTATAACAAGTTGGAGTAATTTAATTTAATTTAATTTAATTTAATTTATTTGTCAAGCATATATGTTTACAAGCAAAGTATAGACAAAGTATAAACATGATTGTATATATATATCTAATAGTACAAGCATGATTATGAGTACAAGAAGTATGAATATATGGGTACATTAGGACAGGGACGGTAGGCACGATTGTGCGCTTATGCACGCCCCTTACAGACCTCTTAGGAATGGGGTGAGGGCGATGGTAGATAATCTAAGGTTAAAGTTTTTGGTGTTTGGGGAAGAAACAACTGGGTCAGTTAATGTATTCCAGGCATTGACCACTCAGTTGTTGAAGTCGAATTTTTTGCAATCAAGTTTGGATCGGTTTACATTAAGTTTGTATCTATTGTGAGCTCGTGTATTGTTGCGGTTGAAGCTGAAGTAGTCATTATGCACGCCCCTTACAGACCTCTTAGGAATGGGGTGAGGTCGATGGTAGATAATCTAAGGTTAAAGTTTTTGGGGTTTGGGGAAGAAACAACTGGGTCAGGTAATGTATTCCAGGCATTGACCACTCTGTTGTTGAAGTCGATTTTTTTGCAATCAAGTTTGGATTGGTTTACATTAGGTTTGTATCTATTGTGAGCTCGTGTATTGTTGCGGTTGAAGCTGAAGTAGTCATTGACATGTAGGACATTGTAGCTGATAATTTTTTTTTCTACACTTAGGTCAGATCTAAGGCGGCGTAGTTCTAAATTTTCTAGTCCCAAAATTTCAAGTCTGGTGGCATATAGTATTCTGTTGCGAACATAGGAGTGTAGTACTCTTCTTGTGAAATATCTCTGTACATTCTCAATTGTATTAATTTATA
>QLTV01004101.1:1804132-1818603 GCA_003457575.1 Thermophis baileyi | reverse complement strand
CCACCGCCCCTCCTCTGTTTTTTTCTATATATATAGATTACACAGATAAGATAAAAAAATATGTATAGATATAGATATATATAGATATATATAGATATATATAGATATATATAGATGATATATATAGATAGATAGATATATACACACACACACACACACACACACATACATACATACATACATACATACATACATACATACATACATACATAAAGAAAGGTAGGATCAGACCTGGTTAGTATATGGATGGATGAAGACTCTCAGGAAATCCTAGGGTTGTAAACTATATATATGAATATAACTGATAGCAACAACCAATTTAACCTTATCTTAGAAAAGTAAGGTAGGATCAGACCTGGTTAGTATATGGATGGATGATCATGGCCCAAAAGTTTGATTTCTTCTTGAGATTGCCCATAGATACTCTAAGCAGCTGTTTTTCATGAGCAAAGGTCAGGAACCAAGGTTTTTGCAATGGGCTTGAGAACTGCTGGGAGTCACTAGATTCCATCAAGCTCATAGCCATCAGTTTATCCTATATACATATTCCAGGTTTGACCAAACCTTGTTTCTTATTCACTTTGGATTTAATTTATTGACTACAATTTAAAGATTGGGAACTTTTGGAATGGCAAATTTTATTGGATCCACTGGATGGGTTTTCTTCAATCATAAAGATATACAAATGAAACCAGCTGAATACTAAACGAGAAGAGTTTTAAACTGTTTAAAGAGTTTTAAACTATTTCCTTAAACTGTCTACCGTGGACCTCACACCATTCCTAAGAGTTCTGTAAGGGGGCGTGCATAAGTGTGTGAAGAATGCAGTGTGGAGGTTTTCTTTAAAGATAGAAAATGAGATATAAATGTAAAAAAGAAGGGTTTTAAGTGGGTTTATTATATTTAGTTTGTAATTGTTTCTATTTCTGATAACCTTTAATGGACTTTTGCTTATTAGTGATGAGGCTTTAAAGATCTGTTTATAGAGAATGAGCTGGGATATAGGATGAAGAGATAGTCTCCTGTATTTTAAGAGATGGTGATAAATTGTTAAAGTAATTTGGCTTCTGACTTGTATCCTTCTGATGCTATCTTCCCTTAACTGTGACTTATTGAGGCTGGACTGAATTAGGATATAAGATAAACTGGATGAATTTATTACAACCGCAAGGCAAATGAACTGCCATTCATAAGGCCAGGATAGATGGATTACTTTATTTAAACATAGTTGAACAAGAACGGGCATGCTGTAAATCTTTATTTTGAGACTGTCCCCAAGACCATGTGAATCCCACAGAACCTCTTAAGAACAGAGATGGGTTCCTGCCGGTTCGGACCGGCTCTATAGAACCGGTAGCGGGAATTTCCCCCCGCTCGCCGAACCGGCAGCGATGGCCGGCTGGACACCCCCCCGAACCGGCTCTCTTGGCGCCATCTTGTTTTTTGCTTCTGCGCACATTTAGAAGCTGTTTTTTTTACTTCTGCGCATGCGCAGAAGCTGCGTTTTTAGCACTGCGCAAGGTGCACGTGCCCACGCGGCGCATGAGGAAGCGAACCGGCAGCGAGGTAAGCCAGAACCCACCCCTGCTTCAGAAATAAAAATGATGGCTAATCCTGTTCCTCGTGTTGAAGTGCATTTGTTGGAAACAAAGATAAGGGAGAGCAGTGAGCAGTTGAAAGCTTTTACCACTCTACTGTTCAGTCCAGGATAACAAGAGGAGGAGGCAACTAGAAGGATAGCTATATTGGACCTTACTCTTACCAACAGAGAAGAAATGATAGAGGGGATTGAAGTTGCAGGAACTTGGGGGGAAGTGACCATGTCACATCCCATAATCATCACAATATAAAAAATGATATTGAGTCTGGAGTGCAGAAGAATGCAAAAAAAGAGCAACAAAGATGATGATGGAGCTGGAGGCTAAAACATAGGAAGAACGGTTGCAGGAATTGCGTATGTCTAGTGAAAAGAAGAATTAGGGGAGACATGATAGCAGTGTTCCTATATTTGAGGGGCTGCCACAAGAATGAGGGGGGGTCAAACTATTTTTCAAAGCACCAGAAGGAAAAACAAAAACAGTGGATGGAAACTAATCAAGGAGAGAAGCAACCTAGAACGAAGGAGAAATTTCCTAAGGGTGAGAACAATCAACCAGTGGAATGGCTTGCCTTCAGGAATTGTGTGTTCCCCATCACTGGAGGCTTTCAAGAAGAGACTGGAGAGTGATTTGTCTGAAATAGTATAGGGTCTCCTATTTGAGCAGAGGGTTGGACTAGATGACCTCCAAGGTCCCTTCCAACTCTGTTATTCTGTGAAACAATTTTGTGACTAGGCAAGGCATTCTCTGCTAGTATTTGGGGAGAGTATTAATGACAGTTTCTCAACATTCGAAAGCTACTGATGAGCCTAGAGCAAGGGTGTCAAACTCACAGCGTCACGTGACATATCGGGACTTTTTCCCCCTTCGCTAAACCAGTTTGGACTTGGCCAGTGCGTGATGCATCCGGCCCGTGGGCCGGGAGTTTGACAGCCCTGGCCTAGAGCATTTATTCCCCTCTCCCAACTATGTAAATACTACCAGGCATTCCATTATAAATTATTTTGGCATGTCATTGAAAGTAATTAAAAGAGGAAAATATTCCTATAAATCTTAGGAAGCCAACCTGAGCTAGAGGAATCTTGATAAAGGTGCAGAAACAAATGTTTAGCCCAAACAAGTTACTGTATTCATGCTAATGCCAATCCTTGGTCCATTATATGCCAAGGAAAATTCTGCATAAGAGTTTCAGAATGCTTGAATGAATGGCTGGATGGATGAACGAATGAATGAATGAAACTACATTCATTTAAAAGAAGCTGGAAGAAAACCGTGCTTCTAATGGCAGCTGTCTGTTATTTTTGGAAGGTGCTGTTATTTGCTTTTGCTAACCAGCATTGTCAATACCTTTTCACCCATACACTCCTCATACATCCAGTTCTATCCTGTTAGAAGTTGTTACAATGCATGCCCATCACCTTGATGACTATTATGCAAATTTGCATATGTCTCAGCCGAACAGCCTAGCTAAATATTTATCATGCTTAAAACTTTCCCTTGGAAATTGTGAAACAGAAGGTGGAGGCCATCTAGTCATTTATCATGATCGGTTAAACTACCTTGCTGCCATGACATAACCGAACATCTGGTCCTGCTGTGGTTTGTTGGCATCTTGCCTTGTTTTTCTATAATAAAGGTGAAAATCATATGCCGCTGTTCTGTGCTAATGCAGTAATCTTTGTGCTAATGACTGCTGTGTTAAGAGAGTTTTGCTATTAGATTTTTGATTGCAGAAACTTCCATCAGTGGAGCTTCTTATTACCTGTCAATTCTCTAGCAATGCATTGTTTTTCTCCCTCTGAATGGCCCTCTTCTAGCTAGAAAGGCTGAACAAGCTTCATCTGACTCAGGCCTTAGCAAGGAGGGGTAGGCTGCGATTGAATGAGACATTAAAGTCAGAGGTTTTATTAAGTACTAAATGAGCATTTGTACTGCATTTTATCCCTCTCCCCCAACAGCTCTTCAAGCAAGCATGCATTTGACTGAGAGGTGAGCTGCTCGAAATGAGAGATTGTTGCCTTGCAACAATTCCACTTCTGGAAATTCAAAACGATGGCTGCTTTGCGTTCAGCTGATGTGGCAAGCCACAAAGCATCTCAAGTGATGGGGACACAAGTAGAGCAGGGGTGGGTTCTAACTTACCTTGCTGCCTGTTAGCTTCATCCCGCACCGCGTGGGCGCACGTCATGGGCGCGCGCGCGCAGTGCCAAAAAATAAAAAAAAATTCCCCCCCCAAAAAATCCAAAAACAAGATGGCGACGCATGCGCAGTGCCAGAAACTCGGCTTCTGTGCATGCGCAGAAGAAAAAAAAACATAAAAATATTCCAAAAAAAAAATAATTCAAAAAGAATTCAAAAAAATTCAAAAAAAAAAAAAGATTGTGGCTGCTTGTGAGTGCGAGGCAATTAACTTCGTTCTCTTTGAGAGCCGCTTTGCACCTTGTTTGGGGTGACATTTGCAGTGCCAAAAGTTCACAAAAAAATAAAAAAAACCAGAAAACAAGATGGCGTCGCATGCGCAGTGCCGGAAACTTGGCTTCTGCGCATGCGCAGAAGAAAAAAAACCCCAGAAATAAATTCCCACTCCCCAAAAAATAAAAAAAATAAAAAAAAAAAAAAAAAGATGGTGGCGCCCACCGACCGGCACCGACCAAACCGGATCCATGACATCACTGTGATGTCACCAGCGGGTCGCTACCTTTTTGGGCGATCCGGTCCGAACCGGGAGGAACCCATCTCTGAAGTAGAGGCACACCAGAGCATGTCATGTAAAGATGATGGCAGACCGAACAAGCTCTTCTGCTGAAGAAGGGAAGGATGTTTAAGACTGACTTTCCCAACAGTTTAACCAAATGTAAGCAAGAATGGTTCCCATATATACAATACATCAAGCAACTTGACAGATATAAGCATTTCCAGTTTGATTTCTAAGGGAGCCTGCATGCTTATAAATGTCATAAATTAGCACAAGCGCACAAAGGGGGAAGTTAGAAACCAAATAGTCTGTTTTCCTCTTTTTTTTCTCCAACTTTCTTTTTCTTTTTATTTGTTGTTTGCTTTGTCTATTTTTTCAACCTGCACCAATAATAGCAATAGCACTTAGACTTATATACCGCTTTACAGTGCTTTACAGCACTCTCTAAGCGGTTTACAGAGTTAGCATATTGCCCCCAACAATCTGGGTCCTCATTTTACCCACCTCGGAAGGATGGAAGGCTGAGTCAACCTTGAGCCGGTGAGATTTGAACCGCTGAACTGCTGAACAGTCAGCTGAAGTAGCCTGCAGTACTGCACTCTAACCACTGCGCCACCTCGGCTCTATAATGATAATTAGCAACACAGTAAAGACCTTCACAGTAGAGTAATCAGCTTAAGACAGAAACCCTTATTGTAGAACAAATATTTTGATGAAATTTGCAGGTTTTTTTTTTTACTGCAATGTTTTATTCAGTTCTGGATGAAAAAGCTAAATAATCTCATGCCTATTAACACTGACATGTTAAGTAACAATTAATATTGATAATACCTCTTTTTTCTATCCTTAATGTCTAAGTTATCTAAGCATTAGGGTGTTAATAAACTAGTCAATATTCTGCAAATACCACTGCACCAAAATAATATAACATGTTATGTTTTAAACAATATAATAATTAAAGACTGACTTTCTCCTTCATTCTCCCAGGACAGGTTATTGTGAAAAAGTCAAAATGGTGATTATGATGGTACATCACATTTATTCATTATTTATCTTTTTATTTCAAGGCTGCCTGACTCCAGAGAGACTTTGGGCAGTTTACAATTAAAAACTGAAATAGGGAAAAGAATGCAATTCACTGAAAGACAGAACCAAAAGGCACAAATCATACACTTACCCCAAAATCCTGGGAGAATAGCCAGGTATTTAACAGTTTGCAGACAGTCAAAAAGGTAGGAACGATACAGATCTTGGGGGGGGGGTGTTGTTTCATTCTGCTGAATCCATCACCAAGAAAGCATAGTCGTTAGTGTCAACCCTGAAGTTGACCTGACCGAAGTCATCTTGACAGCTTCAGTGTTGCCACACTGGAGCTGAGGGATAGGGAGGGGGGATTTGAGATAGCTGGGATTTTGTAGCCAAAACAAAATACTTTCTCTTGGGAACCAAGGACAGTCTCACACCTGGTGAGAGGAAGGCGGAGTGATGTCACCAGGCAACCAGACAGCATCGTGATTGGACCATGTGACTGATTGTTTTGAGAGAGTGACTAACTTTTACTTTTAATTAGGTGAAAACTGCGGGAACCTTCAGAGTCTGTTTTCACCAGATCTGTGCCAATATGATATATCCAATAAAGCTATTCTTTGAGGAATCTACCTGCCTCAGAGTTTTGCTTAATATGGGTCTATTACTTGGAAACCTGACATTTAGCTTCTGCATGGTGACACTATTGAATCAATGGGATCTGGAGGATGCCCACCTCATTAGACAGGTGAGAACATCAAGCCCACCTCACCAAAACACACTCTGCTCCTCTTCCCTTACAAACCATGATGGAGAAGAAAAGAGAGTTTTAAGAAAGTGGGCTACTGATTGTGTTCTTTCTAATATTGCTCCACAGAAAGAATGTAGAGGTTTCGACTCAACGGAATAAGAATAATTGGAAATAACAAGTTCAGAGATCCCAGGTAGATTGATCTGTCTATCTTCTTAGAAATATTCATATATTACCCTGTGATATATAATATAAGTATAACTACAGGCAATTTACAACATAAATATTACATTGTTTTGTTATATAATTAGGAAACCAAACTGTACATGAATCCCAGATAGTCTTAATTCGGTTAGAAATGGAGCGTAGGGAGACTGATGCTGGGATTCAAGAGAAGTAGATAGGATGGTCAAATAATTCCTGATGATGCCCTTGAAATTTGGCCTGATCAAGATTCCCACAATTCTCAAGAACCATGGTCAGCTGGAGCTGCGGTGGCGCAGTGGTTAGAATGCAGTACTGCAGCAGGGGTGAAATGCTCCCGGTTCGCTCGTGCCTGTCGGTCGCCGTAGAGCTAGTCGCCAAGGTAGCGTGAGGCTCTGCCCACCCGCCTGGACGCCGCCATTTGGGTTCTTTTACCCTCTGCGCATGCGCAAAGCGTTCTGTGCATGCGGAGAGGGTAAAAGAACCCAAACACCGGCATCCGGGTGGGTGGGCGGAGCCTCGTGCTACCTTGGCGACCAGCTCTAAGGCGACCGACAGGCATGAGCGAACCGGGAGCATTTCACCCCTGTACTGCAGGCTACTTCTGCTGACTGCCAGCTGCCTGCAATTTGGCAGATCGAATCTTACCAGGCTCAAGGTTGACTCAGCTTTCCATCGGTAAAATGAGGACCCAGATTGTTGGGGGCAATATGCTGACTCTGTGAACCGCTTAGAGAGGGCTGTAAAGCACTGTGAAGCGGTATATAAGTCTAAGTGCTATTGCTATCAATGCTGACTTAGATATTAGAAAGTCGTGATCCCAAAATTTCAAGAGGGGCTCTCTAACTCTTTAGATGCAAGATTACTAGGAATGACATCCACGAAAACAAGTCATTGCATTTTTTTTTAAAAAAGATACATGATTACATGAAGTGAAGGTGGAGGCATCATTTATCTTGCTTTCTTTTCCTATCTTCCACTAAGAATTACCAACATGGTTTGAAATGGAGCATAGGGAGACTGATGCTGGCATTCAAGAGGAATTGTCTTCTTCCAAAAGGTAGACAGGAAGAAAGGGGAGTTTTAAGAAAGAGCTTCTTTCTGCCGTCTCCCTGCCCAAAGACCCTTGAAAAATAAAGCCTAACATCCTGTAGGAAGCCCAACCTCCAGATTAAAATATTCTTTATTCTTAATATTAAAAAGAGGCAGGATAGAATATTTCCCCAAAGGAGAAATAGAGAAACATGCTCTTAAAGGCAGAAAGCAGTCCGAGTCTTCCTGCTATAGGAAACAGCCTCCAGCAGATGCCTGAAGTCTTTAGAGATGGTTATTTTGTGCCCATTAAGAAATCCAGGCGAGCCTATTTGTAAACAAAATGCCTTCAGCCCAGCTCCCTCAGAAGGAATTAAAAGTAAAAAACCAAAGACTCCTAAAATCTACATTCCCCCACCCAAATTCTAAGGGCAGGGCATGACCTTTAGGACATACTGTAATAGGATTAACTCACCACCATTAGAATAGCAAAAGATAGAAGGCTCACTACATTGCACAACCCCTGGAGCATCTCAATCACAAAATCCCAGAACCCTATAAAGATCCATCCATTCACCCAGCCAAGGGGTCAGCTGTCCCAGAACTGCATGCTGTTGTTGGTTCTGCTCATCAATAAACCTTCTTTCTTAAGCAGCCTCCATTTTATTCCCTGCTTGGAACCGGACCAGATTTTTCTTCCTACAATCCAATGGCAAATGAAATTCTCCCTGGGTCTGTAGGGCTCAATTTAACATATTGAAAGATAATTCTTACTTTAATTCTGACCCAAAAGAAATAGAACAAGATATACAGGTAGCCTGTGACTTATAACCACAACTGGGATCAGAACTTTTGTTGCAAAGTGACACAGTCATTAAGTGAATTGCACCTGATTTTACAACCTTTTTTTGCCAGAGTTAAGTGAATCACCACAGTCATTAAGTGTATCATGCAGTTGTTTAAGTGAATCCAGCTTCCCCCATTGACTTTGCTCGTTGGACCCCCCTGGGACGGTTGCAAATAAAGACCACAGGACCTTATAAATACATGCCAGTTGTCAAACACTTGAATTTTAATGACAGCACTGTGGAAATGCTGGGACAGTCGTTAAATGCAAGGACTGAACATAGGTCATTTTTTTTCAGCACCATTGTAATTTCAGGTGGTCATTAAACAAAGGATTGTAAGTCAGGGACTAGCTGTATTTGCTCTTTTGTGCGTGTATATGGAAGGGTCACTATCTTATTTTGTTATTGGCCTTTACAGCCTAAGCTGAGTCAAAGTATACAGACCAATTGTTAATTATGCATATACATCAGATAAATTAGCTGTTATTTTTGTCTTTTCTAAATTTCAATAAAAGTCAAAGCATTTTAGCAATTATATGCTCGTCCTTTGTACACGGTTGTGTTTCAAACTTAGTCTTATGTTCACGGTTGTGTTTCAAACTCAAACTATGTTCAAACCATAAACTCTTTTGTCTACTTTAAATCTTTCTAGTAAAGGTAGGTAAGAAAACTATTGGCAACTATTTACCTAATATTATTTACTATTTACCTAATCTTGCATAGCTTCTTCTCTGGTGATATTGTACTGCTAACTAGAGCATACAAAACATTTGCTAGACCAATTCTTGAATAAAGCTCATCTGTCTGGAACCTGCACTGCATATTGGACATTAATACAATTGAGAGAGTCCAGAGATATTTCACGAGAAGAGTCCTCCACTCCTCTACTCGCAACAGAATACCTTATGCCACCAGACTTGAAATTTTGGACAACTTAGACAACTTAGAACTATGCCGCCTTCGGTCTGACCGAAGTGTAGCACACAAAATTATCTGCCACAATGTCCTCCCTGTCCATGACTACTTCAGCTTCAACCACAACAATACACGAGCACACAATAGATACAAACTTAAGGTAAACCGCACCAAACTTGATTGCAGGAAATACGACTTCAGCAACAGAGTGGTCAATGCCTGGAATACACTACCTGACTCTGTGGTTTCTTCCCCAAACCCCCAAAACTTTAACCTTAGACTGTCTACTGTTGACCTCACCCCATTCCTAAGATGTCTGTAAGGGGCGTGCATAAGCACACAAGCGTGCCTACCGTCCCTGTCCTAATGTCCCCCTTTATTCGTATCCATTTCATGTACTAATAACCATGTTTATACCTATATCTGTTATCTAATACATGCTTGACAAAATAAATAAATAAAAATAAATAAAATAAAAATATTTATCTCGGCCACCAGTTCTTCTCTTGATTTTTTGTATTCCCCTTGATAAAATTCTAGTATCTCATAAAAGGTTAGCCATTCATGTCTGCCTGTTATTTCTCGTCTATAAAATACTCCTTGTGCTGAGAGCCTTTTTAATATGGGACAACTAACATAATGATTTTTAAAATCCACGTTAACCTTGACTTTGTCATGCCTCAAATATCTATGCCACCCAAATCTCAGGTCATGTCCTTTTGACTCCAGAGGCCTCCTGTTTCTCAGCAACACACATTCTTTCATCCAAACCAAACAGCAAGCTGCAAAATACAATTTCAAATCAGGTTAACTCAATCCCGCCTCTTTCCTTTCCATCTCGTAACACCTTATATTTAACTCATGATTTTTCCCTCCTGCCATACAAATTCAGATATATCCTTCTGCCATTGTTTAAATGGTGCATCAGTTGTCAAAACAGTTATTGAGTTTTAAAGACTTTCTCCGTCACTCTCTGGTACAAAGGCAGGGGTGGAGGTGGGGAAGTGGGAACAGCTTTACGTCATCAGGTTTGGTTCTTTCAGGAAATGGAGATTGGGATAATGAGAAGTTAATTGTATTTAATTCCAGGAAAGGGAAGGTTTAACAAATTTAACAAAGGTGAGAAAGAAATGGCAGTGTTTTCATACCACCTTGTATCCAGCACACAGAACTGTGTGTTTCCTGTTTTGCTGCCTTATTTCACTTTCTTAGAAAACTGGCAGCTAGTTCTCATTCCTTATCCATTGTTAAAGAAAAGGGAAGCAATATTAACATTACAAGCAGATCTCTCTCTCTCTCTCTCTCTCTCTCTCTCTCTCTCTCTCTCCCCCCCTCCGCAAAGATGAGAGAAAAGTACCATTGATTTTATGTAGACTGTTCAGGAGGTCGATTATATTAGATGTGGACTGCACAAATTCAGTGTGTGAAATCTGCACATAAGAGCAGCTATTTAAGCTGCTTAGACCAAAAAATTCCTTTGACTCAGCTTCAACTCCACGTAACTTCAACAACTGACACAGGGGACTTTCTTGGCAACAGCATGGAAATGGTTTGCCCTCTTCTGGATATTTTTGATTTCCTAGACAAGCTCTAATCATCTCTCCAATCATCCAAATAGTAACCATCTTAGCTCAGACAAGATCAATGAGGCACTGCTTACCTGCTGAGGTAAGCAACTTCTTGCTAGCAAAACAGAAGTTTGATTCATTTAGCCCAACAACGTGTCTGTGCTGTGTTTCTACAGAATTCCCATAGATGTTTCTCTGCTGCATCCTGACGATATCAAGCACTGGATTTTGGATTTTCCACAGCCTTTCTCCCACACCGATGCTGTCAACTTAGAACTACGTTGCCTTAGAACCGATCTAAATGTAGTTCATAAAATTATCTGCCACAATGTCCTACCTGTCAATGACTACTTCAGCTTCAACCACAACAATACACGAGCACACAATAGATACAAACTTAATGTAAACCGCTCCAAACTCGACTCCAGAAAATACGACTTCAGCAACAGAGTGATCAATGCCTGGAATTCACTACCTGACTCCGTGGTTTTTTCCCCAAACCCAAAAAACTTTAACCTTAGACTGTCTACTGTCGACCTCACCCCATTCCTAAGAGGTCTGTAAGGGGCGTGCATAAGCGCACCAGCGTGTCTACCATCCCTGTCCTACTGTCCTATTGTCCTCATCTATCTGTATTCACTTTGATTATGTTTATGTTTATACCTATACCTGCTATTTTGTACATGTTTGACAAACAAATAAATAAAATAAATAATAAATAAATAAATTTCCCCGCAAGGTTAATGGAATGGAGGTGGCACATTCACCTGATATATTGATTGCCATTCTATCCTGCCCTACATTCAAACAGCCTGTGCCACTTATCAACCTATCATTTAGAGATGGCACCGTTTTGTAAGCTTTCCTGCTGTTTTACATACCTGCCCTTTGGTGTGATTTCTCTCTTTGAAATGGATGGGGATTGGATGTTAGGAAAGAATCTTGCTATGTGTTGGGGACCACTAAAGCAGCAGTGGGTTACTCCCAGTTCGGCCCGGTTCAGTGAACCGGTAGTGGCGGAATTTAGAACCCACTACTGCACTAAAGTCAGAAGAAAGGGGGCATTGGTGGTTTGAAATTAAGTCTCCTTGCTTTTATCCAAAAGTCTAATTGCTTTGCCAGGTTGAAGGGGCTTCCTTATATCATTACTCTGAAGGGTTACAATCTTGGGAGATTTATACCGTTGTACATATCTGAACTTGTTATTGTATTGTGGTAATAACCAATAATGAGGCTAGTTCAGTCAAATTAACTCTTCAAATATGCTTCTATCTTCTGCCAAATAACCCATGCAAGTTTTTTTCATTAGTTTTGTTCTCCCCAATGTATCTAAAGGACATTTTTGCAGATTAAAATGTATTTCATTCTTTTTTTCTAGTGCCTGCACTGTCTGCATTTTGGTCATTATCATGCCAAGAATATTTTTTTTTCCCAATTGATCCTTATGCTAAGATGCTGAGTAGCCCATGCTATAGTGATTCAATGCAAGAAGTAGCATGGATGTGGTTTAGGATTAGGTCTTCTTCTTTTTTTAAAAAATACCCCGATTAAGCAACTACACTTATAATAACTAATACAAAAACACAATGAGAGATTGAACATTAGTTAATTCACATCAATTAACCCCATTAATTCAGCCTTGGAAGAACTGGGAAAGAAGTCTGCTAGGCAACAATGTTGCCCTTGAGACAACAGTCATGATCACAAGATGATATATTAAATCTTACATTTTTCAAATGGAGCAAGCAACCATATCAGCAGGGCTAATGGCTGTGCTCTTTCTAATATTGCTCCATAGAAAGAATGTAGAGGTTTAGACTCCATGGAATAAGAATAATTGGAAATAATAAGTTCAGAGATCCTGGGTAGATTGATCTGTCTATCTTCTTAGAAATATTCATAGATTACCCTGTGTTATATAATATAGCCAAGTATAACTACAGGCAATTTACAACATAAATATTATATTGTTTTGTTATATAAATAGGAAAGCAAGCTGTACATGAATCCCAGATAGTCTTAATTCGGTTAGAAATGGAGCGTAGGGAGACTGATGCTGGGATTCAAGAGAAGTATATAGGATGGTCAAATAATTCCTGATGATGCCCTTGAAATTTGGCCTGATCAAGATTCCCACAATTCTCAAGAACCATGATCAGCTGGAGCTGCGGTGGCGCAGTGGTTAGAATGCAGTACTGCAGGCTACTTCTGCTGACTGCCAGCTGCCTGCAATTTGGCAGATCAAATCTTACCAGGCTCAAGGTTGACTCAGCCTTCCATCGGTAAAATGAGGACCCAGATTGTTGGGGGCAATATGCTGACTGTAAACCGCTTAGAGAAGGTTGTAATGCACTGTGAAGTGGTATGTAAGTCTAAGTGCTATTGCTATTGCTATCAATGCTGACTTAGATATTAGAAAGTTGTGATCCCAAAATTTCAAGAGGGGCTCTCTAACTCTTTAGATGCAAGATTACTAGGAATGACATCCACAAAAACAAGTCATTGCATTATTATTTTTTAAAAAGACACATGAGTACATGAAGTGAAGGCGGAGGCATCATTTATCTTGCTTTCTTTTCCTATCTTCCACTAAGAATGACCAACATGTAGGACTGATTCATTATCTTGATTATTGTTATTTAAAGAGGCTGTTATCATAGACAAAGACCTGGTCGCTGGTTATTACTCAATTGTCAGTGGAAAATAAAGCGGAGGTTTTATCTGACCTTCTACTAAAGCTGAATGGATTCCTATTTAATTATGTAATGTACTGCACTCTTAAAACAAACTCTCTTTTCCCCTGTGCTTTTCCTTCAAGCAAGACCAGTTGCAGCACTTAGCAAAATCAGGAACGAGCCAAAGAAGAGAAGTCAAGGAATGGGGTTGATAACGGTGGAGAAATGGGCTGTATGAGCTGCATAGCCAGCTTTACACAATCCTAGCTAGCCTGCTGCCCTCCAGTAAATCACAGGCTTTGCTTTCACTGCCAATATGGAAATAAAGAATCAGGGAATCCTCTGCATGGCTTCTAGTTGAATGACAAGTCATTTGGGGCAGAAAAATATCTTGAAAAGGAATGTATCCAACAGTGTGCTGCAGCTGCCAAAAAAGCCAAAAGTTCTAGGCTGCATAAACAGAGGGATAGAATCAATATCACGTGAAGTGTTAATACCACTTTATAATGCCTTGGTAAGGCCACACCTGGAATACTGCATCCAGTTTTGGTTGCCACGATGTAAAAAAAGATGTGGAGACTCTAGAAAGAGTGCAGAGAAGAGCAACAAAGGGGACTGGACGCTAAAACATATAAAGAACGGTTGCTGGAATTGGGTATGTCTAGTTTGATGAAAAGGACTGGGGTGACATGATAGCAGTGTTCCAATATCTCAGGGGCTGCCACAAAGAAGAGGGAATCAAGCTATTCCCCAAAGCACCTGACAGTAGTGGGTTCTAAACCCCGTCGCTACCGGTTCGCTCGTGCGCGTGCGCCACTTCTCACCGCTACTGGTTCACAGAACCAGGCTGAACCGGGAGCAACCCACCGCTGGCACCTGAGGGCAGGACAAGAAGCAATGGGTGGAAACTAATCCAGGAGAGAAGCAACCTAGAACTAAGGAGAAATTTCCTGACAGAACAATTAATCAGTGGAACAACTTGCCTCCAGAAGTTGTAAATACTCCAACACTGGAAGTTTTTAAGAAGAGGTTGGACAACGATTTTTCTGAAGTGGTGTAGGGTTGGGTAGGGTCCTGCCTAAGCAGGGGGTTGGACTAGAAGACCTCCAAGGTCCCTTCCAACTATGTTATTCTATTCTATTCTATTCTATTCTATTCT